>RJWM01029615.1:0-24268 GCA_004363535.1 Dasyprocta punctata | reverse complement strand
CCCCATCTCTTTTGAATATGCATTTCTTCCTCCCACTGTGCCTGCTGGCAAACTTCCAGGGATTTTTATCAAATGTTCTAGGGAGTGAATTACTCATTTTAGGTTATTTAAATGAAAGAGATGCATAATACCACTTCACATTCAAATTTCATGAAACCCTGCCCATGAACTCTTTTCTCTACAGGCATCTATATGCCCCAAGCCCCAGCTTGTGCTTTCTATTTACTCTGTCTGGAAGGTACTATAGCTAAATGGCATCCATTCGATCCTAAACAATCCAAAGGATTTTTTTTAATTTTTTTGCCATAAACAGTTTCAATAGAAGATGCTGTTCCTAAATTATACATCTTCTGATGTAAAAAAAAACAAACAAACAAACAAACAAAAAAAAAAAACAGCGTTACTGTGAGGCTTTGTTACCTTTTAACACAATTCAGTGAGTTGCATAGATAATTTAGAAAAATTGAGGGTTAGGTTTAATGTATTTGTAATTAATCCACTGGGAGAAAGTAAAGAAAAGTAGAAAAGAGGAGATAATGGGAGAGAGAATAGCTTCTAAAAAGCATGTACATGGAACAATCTTCAGTAACAATTAGTTTTAATGAAACTAAACAAGTTTTCATTAAGGCATGTAGTTTAATGAAACTTTATTGAGCACCTACTGTGCCAAGCAGTGTGCTAGAAGACGGGAGGATGGGGTTTGGGATGGGGTTACAGTCTTGCCTGTACAGGACTTAAAGGAGTCACCATTTGAACTACACAAATGGCTTAATGATGGTAAATGGTTAGCATCCGGTGGTAGTAGAAAGAATGATTTTCAGGAAAGGATAACAAAAACATACCTGTCAAGAGGGTCATTTTTGACACTGATCATTCCAATAATCTTAGGGAATGTGTGTATATTTAATTCTGCAAAGGTAGGGGGAAACGACTCAATTAATATAAAATGCAAATATTTGTCAGAATATATCTCCCTAATCATTTAAATTTAAACCACTGAAGAAACAAATGTTACACAAAAAAAGTTACAGACATGGTTCAATTACGTTTTTGTGTCTTGCTCAACAATAGTAAAATATTGTGACAATCATACCCAGCTAGAGGGTTAACTGCAATGGATCACATACAGCAAGAGTATATTACCCTGCATCCTATGGTACAAATTAGTAACAGCAATTCTGAATTAGAAAGAAGAGTCAGGTCCCTCTTTGCTTTACCTCTGAGGTTAACTGATAAGCTCTTTAACCTATATATAATGATAAACACCAAAAAGGGGAGTGGATAACCTAAGGAGCATCCTGTCTCCTCCTCCACCTTCTACTTTTTGGAAGAGGGGTTGACATTGACTTTCTGTTGACTGATTTTCATTCCCTCAACTTATTACACATAAGTTCTTTTGGACTACTAAAATCCAACTGTTTCAGAGCGACTACAACAGAGGTAGGCTCCACAGCAGGTGCTGGGAGGGGACTGTAAAAGATTTCTGTTTCCATTTCTCGTGGGACCCAAACCTGACTTTAGGAACACTAAGCTCATGAGATCTCCGCAAGCATTTTGTTGCACTGAGCTGCAGAGGGAAGAAGATCCACCCGTCACTGAGTGGTCAGGGTGAACACATACAGCCCGCTATTGGCAAGCTTCATTCCATGCCTCTCACACAATTCTTTCAACTACTGTCTTAAAAGTCACTGAAATGACACTTCTTAAGCATTTACTCCAGAGGGAACAACTACCCCATAGATATCTCCTGGCTATACCATGCTTTTCATCTTTTTGTCCTTCTAGACTCCAATTTTCCCCACTCGCCACTTTGGATTCTCTGTTCTGCACATACAGCATGTCCAAGACACTCAACACTCTGTGCACAAACTCACTACTACATTAACTGGTAATTTTAAAACTTCAGTGTGCATCAGAATCACCTGGTGTCCTTGCTAAGACAAATTCCTGGGCCCCAACCCTGTTATGTCTGATTCCATAGGTGTGGGCATTTGCATTTATAATAATTTTCAGAGTAACAATGATGCCGCTTCCCCAGGTGCCGTACTATACCTTTTTTTCTACACTATACCTCCTTTCTATTAATTTCCTATGGTCTTCAAGCTCTCATTTATATGCTATTTCTATAATAAAAATCCATTTTCTTAGTCTCTTTGCAATAACCACTTCCTCTTCCTGTTGGCACCTCTCTTACCTATGCCTTCCATCTTCCACTAACCCTGCTGGGCTTTGTCTAGCTATGCTCACAGCCAACAGGACAGCAATGCATCCTATCTCTGACTCCATTACAACTGTCTCTAAAATATCAAATGTAGCTGTGCATTTTGCTAGGCAAACTAATCTGTGATATTTCAAATTCATTTCATGGACCAGAATAAAGTAGCATATTTGAGCAAAGCTGTGTTCTAGATATATTAAAGTATAAAAAAACTGGCATGAAAATCAGGTCTCATGTAAACAGAAGATTATTATTACTTAGAATCCTATAATGCGCCCATCATATGGATCTCTAGGGCATTTGCAAACCCATTTTACATAATTATGTGAAGAACATGTATTTTATATGAGATGGTGAAATTAAATACAAAATAGGGCATTTTGAAATGGCTGTAATGTTTTAAATGAAGAAATGAAACTGTTTTGAGACATATGTAGGGGAGAAAATTTATAGACAGTAGTTTTTAAGAGGCCCTATTAATTCCAAAGAAAACACAGAATGAAAATGAAATACCTAAAGAACAAAATAAGGGGTCTCCCATAAAAATCAGTCTTTGTGATTCAAGTGGTTAGGCTTGCCTTCCAACAATGTGAATTTTACAAGGTGATGCTCACCTACATTAGCATTTCAGTGGCACAATATTTTTGTTACACATGACCGCAAGTGTTCTAATCTGCCCCTTCACTCTTCCCTCCCATCGTGAGCACTATCCAAAGGTACCAAAATATGGCTAGCTGGTGAAACTTGTGACAGCTGCCTACACCTGTGCCAGCCCAGGCTAGCCTTTTTTACCCACTTGCTATATACTGGAGAAAAAATTGAAAAAGCAAATCGAGTTCTTGTGACTATTCAGGAAGCACCCAAAGTATAAATTAGCTTTTGGAATTGAATGGTACTTTTTTATTTCAGAGGCTCAAGTGTAATATCCTGCTCAGAGGCAGATCCAGGAATGCTTCCGAAGATCCATGCCAATTTTAGATTCAAAGGATTCCAGGAGTCTATATTCTGACTTCAATATGTAGCAGCAACATTTTATTTTTAAATTTTTGTAATACGACATATGCCTTCATAGAAAGCATAAAAATAAAAACACAAAATCAATTCACAAAATCCAAATTGCTATAAAGTTATTTTGACAATTTGCCTTTCCTTCAATTTGATATTCAATTTTACCACATGCCTTCTTTGAAGTAGACAGGTTTGGAGTCCACACTATTTGTACAATGTACTCAAAGGGGGAAAGATTTCCCTTTTATTCCCCCTCTATTCCAGAGGAGGTTTACGGGATGCTCACATGAGCTGAGACCAGGAAACATACATTTCTGTGACACTTCCTAATGGTGCTATGTGCAACACAGCTGTGAGAGAACCATGGCTGTAACCCCTCAGAAAGCTAAGCCTCCACTGGCAGAGGTCACCATCAGGAAGAAGCTTTATGCCTACACACACACACACACACATACACAGTAGGAGTTATCATTTTTGCCTTACCACTGAAAAACAATAGTTCTAAAACATAAGGAGGAATTGCAATAGGGATTTCTGAGTTGGTAGACAGCTGATGACAGGGACCAATGGCAATCAAGACTGAGAAGATTCTCATTCCTCAGCAGGACCAGGGTGTATCACCTGACATTTCTCTGCAGAAGAAATAACCCTAATATAACATTTTCCCACTGGAAATGGAATGGACGGTGTTTATAGAAGTTATATAGATGAACTATATACACACCAAATCACAGAAAACAGACTATTTTGTCATTTTAAATTTGCTTTCAGTCTGGAATATTAGAAAAAAATCTCTAAAGGTTTCCTAGCCTAAGATAAAGGGCTCATAGGGAAAGAAGGCACATAAATAAACATCTTTTCAGCTTCTATTTATCCCCTCCTCCCCCACACCCCCGTGTGGTCAACTTTCTACATCTCATGGAATAGGATGAAGAAACCAATGTCATCCATCTAGGAAATGGAAAAGCTAGGATTTGAACTCAGAATTTTGGTCATATGTGGTTTGTATTTCTTTTTCTCCATCTCTCTCTGATTCCCTTCCTTCCTGGACTTTCTAACCAGGTGAGTATGAGGCCTGGTTCCTACAACTGGGCTAAGCCTAGTGGACACGTGTGAACTAAATCCCAAATGTCAGAACTTTCTTCTCAAGGTCCCTTTCAACTGTCTTCAGTATCTAAGCATAACTCCTCAGAGAATAAGCCTTTGATCATGGCATTAGTTTCTTTGAATTATGGCAAAAACATCAATCAGTGGGTATATATCTAGATAGAACAAAAAATGCTTCTAAGCAGAGTCACAGTTATGGTATTTACATAGTCACCATTGGAAAAAAGAACTAGAGTAGGCATTGCAAACCTTGCCTTATGCCTAACAACTTTCCCAGGTAAGTTTTTTACAGATATGAAAAATGAGATAGGATTCTAAATATTAGAACTAAAGATGTAGAACATCATTACATGGCAGTGTTGGGACTTGACTATACACTTCTTCTACTTGAAAACCTGGTCTTTCCAGACTTAACCAATTTTCTCCTTGTTTCTGTGCAGTGGCTAAAGACCATGCTTTGTTAGGGTAATGAAACCAGCTGTGCTAGTGTAACCCTACCAGACTGGATAGAGAACCTTTGCCCTGAAATTACAATCACTGACGGTCATCTGTACACATGAGCCTTCTTTGCAGCCATAAAAACGTATCACCTAGAGGATCATAAATAAAGGTGTACATGTTTCCACAGGCTAGAGGAGATGCTGGCTCACAGCCTGAGGCTGCTTTGGCCCTACTTCATGATTTACACATGTTCTATTTCTCAAAATAAAGCACACTCCTCTCCACACATGTATTGTTGAAGATTCACTGAAGTGAATTTTTATTGCAATATCCTGATAAACTTAGTCTGTTTTCATATCTGCTACAAAATAATCTATGATACAAACTAACACTACAGTATTGGTAATCAAAGGAATTAGATACTTTTAAGGAAGATATTGTAGGATCATGTAAGAATCTTCTCAGCTTTCAATAGATGATAGCAGTTGAACATAATGTGCTTGCATACAGAAAGCTACATAGGAGGACTATACTCTGCATAGTCACCCATGCTCCTGTTCTTGGCTCCATCTGGCCACAGGCCTTGCTTTAGGACACTCTCCACTTAGTCTTATTTCTATAACTTAGCACTCTCATTGCCTCTATGAAGTTACTTTTGCTATATTTTAAAGATAAAGTTCCACACATACAAAGCACTTCATTATGAGGAAATTAGCATGTCTTTTCCATGACATTACTATTTTTTCATAGGCTGAAAACACAAAGTTACCCATCTTTGGAGTGGTCTGCTTTAACTCTATTTTCCACATGAGCTTTCCCATTATTAATGCATCATTCCTCAAAACTCCAGAGTTTTCCAAGAATCCATATATAGTATTACAGCAGAGATATATGCATTAGAAATAACTTGGTAACCACATTTGCAAAACATTCTGCAGAGAAAAAGTAGCACTCTTCACTGTATGTAGACTCTCCCAAGTTTCTCACTACCTCTTCGTTTCTAAAGGCAATGGATTTAGTCATGTAATTGTCATTCTGAACCGCCTGACATAAAATTAACATTCAACTTTGGAAAAAATATTTTATTGCCCACTAACTATGCAACCACTTGAATTTTAATGCCTCTTATGTAATATGTTACAGCGTTCTCAAAATGGCTTGAGAAATTTAAGTATAGTACTAAAGACAGTTAAGGTGACAAATAAATGTTTGAAGATAAATTATTATCAGCTTGAAAGCAGAGCAATAACTATTGCAAACTGGTCTTGTTTTCCAAAAGCACTAGCCCCACAGATGCTTCACTAACTTCAGAAAGCAGTAATGCCGTAGGGAGTTGTATACTGTGTCAAGAAGAACAAGAAATACATCGATGTGCAGGTTTGCTGTCTGGTGGCTTGAGGCCAGCATATAAAGATGTAGTGATCAAGTGTTTCATGGGAATTCCCTCTTAATTCTTGGCAGAAAAGGGTTATTGAGAATAAGATTCTGGAATATACTCATTCAAAGAAGACATATTTTTTTGGTACTATAGGAACTGGATAAATAAGACACCCCCAAAAATCATATGGGAGAGGAAACCTGCTTCTTGAATTGTTGATTGAATCAAGATCTAAATAGGAGGATCCCAGGAGATACTAATCAATTTACTTTTCAAAGTCCCACTCTTATGAACATTATTATACATGTCCATGTGTAAACACACATAACACACACACACACCACTATCATGATCTAATTCCTGCTAATCATATGATGTCCAAAGGCTAATTTAGACACTTGCACTTCAAAGCATTTAAATTCATTCCTAAGGCCTGGCACCAAAAAGCAAAACAACAAAAACTAAACAGAAAAGAATATACAGATCCTTTGAAAAGGAGAAAATCTATGACTCACCAAACCTTACAAATTTAGTTTATATAAACACATACAAGTATGAAATTGCAGATTGTCTTAAGTACATTACAAGCATAAAACCGGAAATTAAGAAAAACAAATTCATAAGACTATAAAAACTTAACCACATAACTTCAACATAATAAATAGTATTAGTTTTCTAAAATTATATCACTATTCCCCACGTTAATGTGGCCCAAACAGAATTACCAGGTTTCTATGCCATTGTTACTTAGCCACTGCCCTTTGCCCTATAGAGTTTGAGGTTTTTACTCCCTCCTCTACTTAAATCCCTCTAAATTCTTAATGTCATTGAGCTTTCATTGGCACAAACTCATTATTGTCTCCATATTTAGTCTGCCTCTGCTCCTCCCTGAGTAATGTTCTACAGTTAAAGTAATGGCAGTTGGCAGTAATGTCATAGTAAACACCATCACAATATGGGATCCAGATGATGAAGGATATGCTCCTATCCCTTCTACTAAGATTGCCACTGCAATAAGAACAAGTGCAAGACAACCCCCCCCACCCCGGCCGAGCAAATTCACCAACTCTCAAGAAGACAACTCCCAAATTTCAGGAATGATCAATTTGGTACAAATGTATCTTTAAAAAATGGAATCTATACCTTACATGCCCAAATGACTGGCACATACTTGGACAGTCCTCAGTTCAAATTTCAGCTCTGTTACTTTTATATGTTAGACAGGTTGGTGAAACTCTCTTAGTCTTAGTTCACATCTCAAAAACAAGAGCAGCACTCATTTAAGAACACACCAGTAGGGATTCAACGAACTGAAGTTAGTCCAGTGCTTAATGTAGCACTAAGTTATCTGGAAATGTTTGCTATTTCTATGATTTCAGCAACACTCATCATGTGTCAGACATTGGGCTCTCGGTTGGGGATGCTGAAACAAAGGAAGGTTACATCTTCAAGGGGAACAAAGTCTGTGGGAAACATATGAGAAGGCATAAACTCTAAGACAGATAAACTTCTAGACATCTGTGCTAGATAAATACACAAGAATGCAAGTTAGGCTAATCAGGACTTCATAATTTCCAAGGGAAAGTAGTAAGTTAAACTTCAGTTATAACATGATTTAGGGTCCTAAATCTCCTCTGATCACTCCAATTAATATATTCTAAACCACCCTTTTCCCGAATTATTACACACACACAAAAAAAGTTGGGTAGTCACAATAATATTGCTCCATGTTGCTTTGAACCAGAACTAGTCTTTCTTTCAGTTCCATTTTGAAAGTTAAAATCTAGGAATGTTGATGTTAAAAGGGAATAATCTTTTATAAGTCTCCAGTATCCAGGGCATAGTGACCACAATGATTGACTCCACTGACTACTAAATTATAAAATGAACAAAAGACTGCTGATTCTAACCTTTGATATTTTGTCATTCTTCTCTGCTTATTCAGAAAATGCATCCATCTATAGGTGTAAAATGCAATTTTCATGAAAATGGCACCTTAAAATATTCTGACACAAAGTTCCATCAGCAGTCCTTACAGTTAGACAAATAAAAACAACGAAGAGCCATACAGACCTGTTAACATCTGCTCAAGACAAGCACCCTCATTGCCTTGCCTCTGCTAGCACTAACTCAAGCTAGAATTCATTTAGATAATTCCTTAAGCTTGGAATGCTTAGCATGTCACATTTCTACCAAGTCTCATTTATATAATTAGTGCTAACATATGGCCCACAATCAACACTGGAGATTTGGAATCATTTTTAGCACGCCGTTAGACCTAAAGGGGTATGGATTCAATATGGAGGAAAGAGAATTAGGCATGCAAATTCCATTTACGATAACAAGAGCACCGCAATGGAAATTTACCCCCAAAAGGTTTGGCTGCTAATCACATAGCAAGCAGGAAGAATTACATTCTTAATAACCCTTACCAAGTGCAATAAAAGAAAATAGAAGTTTGTTTTATGTGATGCTTTCGGTTACTATTTGTCCCCCTAAACTCAGAAGTATTTTCACAAACAAATGCTAACAACTAAGATTATCTCACTAAATTTTTTCTTATATGGTCTGATTTAGGAATCTAAGTCAGGAACATCTTGGCATCATTCACTAAGAGGTAGAGTATACAGAGACTCCACAGAGGCTACAATTTCCCTGGGTTGCACTAGATGGCCTGCCTATTGATCTTTCATTAAACCATTGTTTCAAAAAATGTTGACTCTTCTAAAACAAATTTTGAAAGCCCAAATCTACTTTTTTTCCCTTAAATATTTTTATGTTAAAAAACTTTGAGATACCAAGAAGATAAAGGAAAAAAGAATGACTAATCAAGCCAATTAAATACAGTATTGAGTCTATTAGTTAACAAAGAATTCTGAGAGCTTGAGTGATACAGTACATACATGTGTAAGACCCTGGACTCAACCCCTAACACTGCTCCCCAACATAAAAAAGGAACAGAAATTCCTCTAAGTTAATGACACATTGCATTTTTTTTCTCATCAATCAATGCTCTTGAGAGTAGTACTTACTGTGTGTCAGGCAACATTAATACACATTAAACAAATATAATAGTTCCTCTTAGTTCCCACAAGACTTCCCAAATTAAAATTATCTTGATGTTGCAGATAAACAGACTGAGGTTATATGATTTAATTAAAGTCACTCAAACAGTAATGGCGGAGAACTCCTAAACCCATGTTTCTATTCACTATGAGAGTTCTTAATTCTCTGTGTACTGTATCATCTACAGTTTCTCTATTTTAAGGCTTTGTGGTTGTTTAGCTATTGAGTCTTACAGACGCAACACAAGAATTACTGAAATTTGTATTCACCTCACCTTGTCTTTTGAGATTAGGGCCTCCTTACATCAAATATCAATTAGTGTAAATAAATCCTAACATCCTTGTCTTAATTACTTTTCTGTTGTTGCTGAGACAAAATGCCTAACACCCAAAGTTAAAGGAAGAAAGGTTTATTTAGCTAATAGTTTGTAGAGGTTTCAGTCCATAATTAGCTGGCTCAAAGGCAGGATGATCTGGCAGATAAGCATTACAGAGGAGAAATAGTTCACAGTGGACAGAAGGTAGCAAAACAAGCAAGCAACAAGACAAACCTCTTTCTGCTCCTTGTATTGTATGCAGGCTACCAGGATTTTTACAGTGCCAAACCAGTCAATGGACTGATTCAGTAATCATACACCCTTAATCCCAATATCACACACTGTAATCCAGCCACCTCTGAAAAAGGCCCACCTGTGACTGCATGAGGCTTTGGGGTACATTAGACCCAAACTGTTATAATCCTTTCCAAATTTAAGATTTGATGCTTCTATAATTATTGCTTTTTGTATGTTATCTTTCCTAACACAATAATTCTGAACATAGATATGTTTATCATCTCACAGTACCTAATGAAATGATGGCATATAAGAGGTGTCAAAGTGAGCAAAGATCTATCTGAAACAGGAATTATGAAATTGGTTCAGTCCTAATTTTACCATAAAAAGCCATGTAATCTTAAATCATTTAATTCTTAGAAAGTTAAATGAAAACATCTTTAAAATGAAGACATGGAACCAAAAACTGTAAGAAAATCTCCATAGTGATATATCCAAAACATTGCTGTACTTTGGCATTTACTTCTTCCTTTTAGGAAAAACAAAATTTAAATTATTTGGTCTGACCGGGCACATTTTTCTTTCATGAGAAAGTCTGTCAAGGGTGTTCAGTGGTAGAATGCTTGCCTAGCACGTGGACCAAGCTAGGTTCAATCCCCAGCAATGATGAAATACAAAGAGAACTAAAGATTCAAAATTTCAATTTATTTGTAAGGTTTTGGTCTTCCAACCTTGCAAACTTAAGTAAATATTTTACGTAGGTATCAGTCTCCCACTCTTCAAAAGAAGGAATCCACATTCAAGATGCTCAAGTGCTGGTTTCTAAAGTGTTTTACAGAGTATAGATACACGAAGCAAAATGACAATAGACTTAATTTTTATAAAGCTATATCATCATCTCTCCATAGCTGAGTTTTACACATCCATAAATTGTTTCAAATGCAGATGAAAAATACTAAAAATGTACACTGAACATGTCCAGAATTTTCTTATCTTTTTCCTTAAACAATAAAATACAACAATTTGGATAGTATTTAAATATATTAGGTAATATAAGTAATCTAGAAGTCATTAAAAGTACAGGGAGGATCTGTATAGGTTACATATACATTTTATATAAGTGACTTGAATCCCCCCAAATTCCAAAGGAACACTGTGTTTATTCAGCTTAAAATATTCTTTTGCTTTGATTGTTTATTGGTTGGTTATATTTTTGCATTAAAACATCTGTTTCAAGAAACTTTTTAGAAACATTCTTTCAAGAAAGAATTATCTGAAACATTAAGAAAGATTTTTTAAAAATATTCTTTGAACATAGTGAGAATTGGCAAAGTTATGCTAACATCTTCAAAAATGTTCAGAAAGTTCCACGTTTTTCAATAATTACTTTAGTTTTCTGTTTCTGATAACTTGCCTATTTGCTGTGTGTCTTTCTTTTAGGACTCCCCTCCAACCCTTGGCCAACTCTATTAGTTCAATGGTAGAACTCCTTTCCTTTAATTTATAGCTGATCTACTGGCAATAATAGTAGTATTTGCCTCTATCAATAGTAATGGAAGGGGTTTCTATTGCAGCCTGGGATGATAATCTAAAATTTAATGTTGGCTGGCCCTGCTCTTAAAGTCCCTTGAGAAACTCCACGCCAGACAATTTCTCAGTGTCTTTCTTCTCTCCCTAGACCTCAGCTCTTATATTCTGTCTAAATTCCTATATTCCTACACACACACACACACACACACACACACACACACACACACACGGAGCCCAGACGAGAAAAGTTAATGCTCCAAGAGGTTGACCAACTTGCCCAAGTTGACAGTCAGAGAACCCAAACCAAAGCCTGGTGATGCCTGAGCCCAAGCTGCCCCTCCTTGTTGTCATTACCAAGGAGCAGAATGAGAGTCTATGGTCCAAGTCTTCTCCAACATGTGGTAAATCAGTTTGGCTGGTTATTCTAAGAATACACATGTGCAATAGCTCAATTTAGTACAGCTAATGAATGGTACCCTGTGGAGTACTGCCATAGAGATCCGAGAGAAGGACAAAACATTAAGCATGGAACAGAATGGAAAGGAAATTTGAGCTGCGTAGCCAGGCAGTTGACTCGGATGACTATTTTTGAAACAAAAATGGTATTTAATCTATTCTCCCCCTTCTCCTGCTATAAAAGAAGAAATGGATTTAATACAGACTTTTAGACAAAAGATATAGCTCCTCCTTTCCCACAACGAATCCCTTCTGTACATCAGCACCACCACAGACCTGTATCTTAGTCCTGAGTCTTTTCTAAGCCAGTGAAGTAATTCCCACCCACTGCACTGCTCACATTATTTCTATGACTGAATAGAAAGAATTATTCAGTATGAAATTGTCAAATGAAACTCCTTTGTATTATGAAAAAAATGAAATGATGTGCACCTTTGACTAGAGACATCGACCAGTGCCACAATTTAAAGGAGACATGTATAGATTACTGCCAGCATTTCCTTCCTACAGAAATAAACAATGAAGAGGTCATTTTTGCTCTGAAGTCAACCTGGCAGCTTATTTACATAACACTAAAATGAGCTTAAACAAAGAAGAAAATTGCTTTGTTGGAAATCATAAAATTTATCTAAAATAAATGATATTTGATTACAAGATAGGCAGTGCACAAAATATTATTTATGAGCATAGACTGTATTTTGAACTTATTCCTCAGTGTGTATGTATAGTGTTAAATAAAATATGTGGTCAAAACACATATTTTCATGTATGATTACATAAAGTCACATTTACATGGAATATGTTACAATATACTAGCAATTTAACTTCTATTAGAAGAACATGAATCCAGAGAAGTAAAGCTGTTAATTTTGCAAAGAACAATCTTATCAAAGGAAATGAAATTTTTCATAGAGGAAATAAATTTTTTTAAAAAAATCATTACCAGGGTAGTTAACTTGAAATCAAAATATTTTATTTATGGGCTTGAAAATGGAAAAAAAACAATAGTGTTAATCAAATTTGATTCTAAAGGTACTCTCTTTGATCAGAGAATCTGCAAAAAATTTGACTTTTTTGGACACAGTATGTACTTTCTCTTTTTAAAAGAGGTACAAAGATTTATTAGAGAGAATTTTTAAAACATGCTCTCAAAGAAATAGAGTGAAGATCTTCAAAATCAATATATATTATTTATCACAAATAAGACCAATATATATTACTTATGGCAATATATACTATCTCTGGCAAATTCACAAAGATAAAAGGAGTAGAATTTAGGGGCCAAGGAGGGGAGAATGTAGAATTATTTTTACTGAGTATATAGCTTCCATTTGAGATTACAAAAAAAGTTTTGCAAGTATATAATGATGTTGCAAGCCCGCGCGTGGGCTTGGAATCGGGGACAAACACTAACACCACACACACACACACACACCCCCGACCACCAGGGCCTGAGCGCCTCCAACCAAGAGACAAGGAAGACTGCCTTCCGGGGGCCTGCGCAACCAGTGTGAACCCCAGGAGGAGAAACATGTGCCGCACCCCCACCCCTTCCATATGCCTACCAGCACACGTGCTAAGAATCAAGGACAAAGCTCCCCCTCCCAAAGCAACCTGCACCTTCGGAGGTCTGGCTACATTGATAGCAACTAAGGTACATAAAACAACTAAATGCTAAAAAAAAAAAAAAAAAACAAAGAAAATAATGATGTTGCATACTCTGCCTGCTTTCATTTTCACATCAGCGCAGCCAACATTAGTTCTGATCACCTCTCAAGTTATTCACCTCTCTCTCAAACTCACACCACCATCAGCATGTGAGTCACTGACTCTGTATGTGTGTTCATGAGGGGAAGGGACACACTCTTGTCCATGCAGGGTTCATGTAGCCATGTACTGAATCATCCAAATCACTAACAAATACAGCTACTTTTGGCATCTTGTCTACACAGGTTTAGTGTCAATAATACACATGCTGTGTTGCCAATCTTTGGATTTTTCAAAGGAATCTAGAAATCTAAATCTGAGATTGAAATCTCTGTTTTTAAAACACTGGCATAACTTTCGAAAGTACTCTGCATGCCAAATAAAACATCTGTGTGCCCCACTCCCTCACCCACCTGCTGTGTGTTGTCTCTGCTATATACAGATGACTCAACAGCAATGAGAAATTCCTGCTTAAATGTTTAGATGCTGCCCTGCACTGATCCAGCATTCCATTTCTAAGTCAAAACTGCAGAGGAATGAAGACCTTTCCCATCTTGCATCCTATTCTCTCCTTTACTTTTTCTTTCCCTCTTTTTTCCCCTCCTCTTCAGATTGTCCAGGTCCAAGATGTACCTTATGGTCTTGGAATGCAAATAAGCTTCATGCCACCTGGAAATTATGTACATTTGGATGGGTAAGCATTGCTGGGACAGAGAATAAGGATGAGAAGTCGGGTGGAATAGGACACAGTCTCAGTTTGTCTTTGGAATTAGGGCAGGTTTTAGTAACTGGGAAGGCTCTCTGGAGAAGAGAGTTGGTTGTGTGGGTAACCATACTACAGCAAACACAGAAGAGAATTCTCAAACATGCACTGAATCAAATTAAGTGACAAGTAGTTTCTGGCACAGAAATTTGTTATAAGGAAAGACAAAAGAACAAAAAGAAAGGAAGGTAGGACTTTAATTTTTGTCCAAGTATGATAAATCTATTTTACTAGTTGTTAAATCTGGGGCATGGCTCAAATGAGACAATCACTTTTTGAAATGATATCCTTAAATTATTTTTTAAAAAGATAAATTTTACATTCTTTTTACAGACAGTAGTCAAGAAAAATTCATTTTTATTTTTTATAACAACTCTAAGAGTCATACATGATTAGCACTGAAGACTTACCCAGACTCCTCATAGGTATTTAACCGAGGAATGGCCCTTCCCTTTGGAATTTTGGCAAAGCACACCCTAAAACACTCCAAAGCATTTAATTAACTGGAGACCATTCTCAAGTACACTTAATTATAGGTCAGTATTCTGACTATATAAATCATGGAAAAGGAAACGAAATGACACAAAAGCCCTAGACTAATATAATTTATAGCTATCTGAACTAACACAAGGAAGGAATGGTACTGTTCTATAATTAAAGATTAGATTAGTGCCAAAAATCATAATTTTCTCCTTGGCTTTAAAAGCAAATGTCATGTTAATGACAGTTAACTTTTGATTACACAGAGATGATTATATATAGTTTATGGATTATCTATGCCCTCATTTTCTTTCTCTCTTTCTCATGTTGCTTTATTGCTAATTAATTCCTCTATCAGAATTCTGATTAAGGAAAGGAAGAGAAGTAGAAAATCAAATTAGTCATTTGGGCTATTAGCTGCCTTGGTTAAGGCTCCTGGTTAAGCTAATGCAAAAAACGCCTTTCTGAATTTCAACCCTTTATTCTCTAATTTTTAGCTAAGATTATCTGAAGTTGAGTATCTTGAAAGGGAGTAACATTTGGTTACAAATTATAGTCTTTGGGTATTTCAATTTTATAGCATAATGTGTTGTCTCAACATATAAAATTCAGACACATTTTACTTGAGGTTATAATATATAAAATAATAGAATCTCACGAATAATTTTGTATGCCATCCCCAGCACACATCTTGAAATTATGGTGTATCTATGAAGGATTTGTACCCATGCCATATTCTGCATACACATAGACAATGAACAGAGATATATAACTTACATTCTAAAAACAAATCTCAAGGGATGTCTCTAGAATATAATTCTGAGAGTCTGATTAACAGACTTTCTTAAAAAGGTACATATATCTATATCTATATATATATGTATATACAATATGCTTTTCATCATCTACAATGTTTCTAAACACTGATGCTCCTGAAGACAACTGGAGGTCCTCAAATTAGTTTTTAAATTTATAGATCCTCTTAACACATCATGAAACAAAATTCATCTACTTTGTGCCAATTCATCAGTGGTTAAAAGAAGAGGAGACTAACAATGTGTAGAAGCAGTGAAAAACTGGACAAAGCTGCCAACAAGTCTGCAATAAAAATAAGACAACAGCCTGCCATGTTGCTGCAATCCAGTTGTGATTATACCACATTGGGATAATTATGTAGGGAAGTGAAAACAATTCAATTTTTGAATCTTTAGATTCTCTTATCCTGCCAGATCTACTTGAAAACACTCCACAATTTGATTTCCCATTGTTAAGTCATCTTACTCCAATATGTGGTATGCATTCTGCATCTTTAGGGTTGTGAAAAATCAATGCAAACTTACAGAATTAGGAGTGTGTTTCAGAACATCAACAATTTTTTAAAGTGCACTTCTCCTATGAATTACTAACAGACTGCTGTATGACCAAGGGTTGAAGTGCAAAAAAGAAGGCTGAGAGTTGAAGTACAGAGTTCACATAGGATACATATGTTATCAGGATTTAGGACACTGCCATAGTCTCTTTTCTTTTTTAAGGTGTTTGTTCACTTTCTTCATATGCTACATATCTATCACTTATCAGCAATGGAAAGGAATTAATTACTATCTTTTTTTAACTCCTGGATCTCAGCAGGATGCACACATATAAAATGATATATTCCTCAGTTCTATACCTAAGTATAAGAAAGCAATGTGACTTGTGTTTAAAACTGACTATAAAAGTACCTTATAGATTAAATCAGCTAGCTACAACCCATTACTGAGCTTAATGAAGAAAATGAAAAAACATTAATAGCCACCTTTCAAAAATATCCACCTCTGGAAAGCATAAGTTAATACAATCAGAGTCCAAAAGGAATGTAAACCAACATTACAATACTACATGATATGGTTCGTTAAACATTTCAAGTGTTTAGGGTGCTTTTTGGAATTGCAAAATATTTCTGTCATATTCCCACTGTAATTTGGTACTCCAAAATACTATTAACTTTTAAATGTACCAGTTTACTTTTTTGCTGCTTGATAAATCTTAGTTGTCATTCATAGGCTCTAAATCTATTTTATGCTTTATCATATCTCACTCAAAAACTTTTCCCACCACAGCAAACTCTTCAATAAAAACTGGAAAATAAAGTGCTATTTGGTCAATATATTAAAGGAATACAGCCAAGCATTTTCTTCTTTGACATTAAAAGTGATATAATAATTTATGACAGGAAAAATATTTATATTTTGATTATACAAACAACCAAAAGAAAATACAGCTACAGCATTAGCAATATGAAATTATCAGATACATGCAAAACACTACAAAATAACAGAAGGTTCTATTAGCAGAGACAAGACTTAGGTTTATTTATATATAATTTATAGACCAAGACTAGCTCTAACTCCAGCAGTCAGAAGTTCATTGCATATGCTACAATTCCTCAGCAGATGTGTAACTAAGAAAGACACCAGCAATTTAAGTCTTCAAAGTCATTGGAATAATACATTAAAGAAAGGCATTCTTACCAGAAAGATCTGCCAGCCAGAATATTTCTGGGCCACACTGAATCAGCCTGAAATGTGTTGGTCATTTTTCCACTCCTCGGCTGAAATGGTAGCAAGCAGTGTTCAGACTAACAACTACAAAGCATGGCATTGGATTTTTCACTTTAAAGAAGCCACAATAAAACAGCATAGCCATTTCCCTCCTCTAGCTCACTAGGACCAAGGACACAGCTGAACATCACAAGTCATGATGAACACAAAAACTCAGACAATACCTTTTGGCAAATAACAATTGAAAAGGCTCTGTTATTTATCATCATGCTCTTCAAAGGGAACTTCACTGAGAAGCTGTGGGAAGTCTACTTAACAAAACAAGACCAGAATACTGTTTGATAAAGTTTCCAAGGATATTATTAAGAATGGTTTTTATTACCTTATTAAAATATATGCTAAGAAATACAAATTCATATATTTTCTCGTGTGTGAGTTTATTCCACCACTTTTTGTTTAATAGTTTGTCTGATGCTATTTTATTTATTCCATTCTGTCCTAGCACACACAATGAAAGAAAGAAATCATGCAAAAAGTGTTCATAAAAAGGTTTTTGACATTTTGCTTTCTTTTTAAAGACAATTGTTTTACAATTGTTAAATTGCCATTTTGCAAAGAATAAGGTCTCTGACTTTCTAGAGTTCTTGTTTTACTCTATGAGTTCCCACATTATTTCTGCTCTTAAAACCTTGCCTGTGGATACATATGTTGCAGGGTGGGGGGCGACTTACTCTAACCAACAGTCCATACTGCCTCTACTGGCTGGAATAGTTATGATTTCAAAAGGTAAAACTGTTGAAAGACAGGACTATAAAAGATGAGATCACTAAAAGGAGCCATCGGACAAAGTCAACAAATTTGAAAATGCAATTTTATTTGATGTGACTTCTTGAAAAATTCTTCATCAGTGTTCAAACCTACTTTCAAAAGCTTCAAGGAAATTTTTTAAATAGGCTTAGAAAAACAATGGAAGAAATATAAAATATTTTTTATAATAGATTCAATTTTCAAACACTATTTGCACGAAAACCTGTAAGGAAAATCTGCAGTAAAATTTTTCTTCAAATCCAAAGCCAATGAGATTCTTGTTAAAGAAATTGAAAAAGGTGCAGTTAGTTGAAAGAATATTTTACAGGATTTCATATTTTCCATTGATCTCTCAAAAAACAGAATTACACACACACAAAAAAAAAAAATCCTAAGTTGTTTTTTCTGCTTATCCTTCCTAGAAAATTATTTTGCCTAATGACACTATAGTTATATATATTGAAATGTAATGAACTGAAGTCATTGTATCTAAACTGTATAGAAGAGTTCTGCCCACTTAAATAGATGCACTAGTTCCTTCCATTAAGGACATTTTATTGGCAAACATATTATATGGGCTTGCTTTCTTCTATAATAACTATTTTTTCTGAGTAGGGAAAGAAATAAAAATGTGATATTAGCACCCCCATAAATGCTATCATTCAATGGTAGTTTTCTCAACTAAAGCAACAACTAATTACGATTTAATCCCACTGATTCTTTCTTGTTTGATGAATAAATATTATTCCTGGCTACACAACAGAACTTCTCTATTAACAAAACACCCTCTCTGAAAAATTGATTCAGTACAATGCTACTGCTCTTAATATCATTTTTAAAATTCTAAATCAAATTAAATGAATGTGAACCACTTAGCTCAGGATAAACATGTAAAAGGCTTGTAGATTATTGAAAAATAACAACAGAAATCCTCCAAATAACTAGTTATGTACATGTGTATATAAATGGATGCAGAGTCATACACTTAGGACACACTAAAGATGCATATTTAATGAACTTTTTAAACTTACTACTGAATGTGAATTGAATGTCCAGCAAAATGATAAGACACAACACTCTAACGACTATTATAGTAGGTAGGTGTCACCACACAAGTGAGAGCTATTGCACTCATCAGTGCCAGATGTTTCCATGCTCTTCATGGAAAAAATGCTCCTCCCCAACTAGCACCTGGGAGTTGAAATAGGCGAGAGGCCCAGTCCAATTTAATGATGAGGCCACTCCCCATCTCTGCTCCTCCTGTAGATCAAGGAAGAGACCACAATCATGTTGAATGAGAAAGTCAACTCCTGAAGTCTATTACTTCTTTCTCATCATGGTTCTTGGATTAGATAAACTGTTCAAAACCTTCCCTTGCAAGCAGACTCCCAAAGCAGGGTCTGTTTATGATAAAAATATTCAGTTGGAGCCCACTTCAATTTTCTAGTTTGGAAATATAAAATGTCTAAAAACTGAATGCAGGGTCAAAATACTACAAACAACTAATGACTCAGTACAGAGCCAGATTTGATAGACTTAGGCCTTGGGAAATAAGTGGCCAACTCTCATCCTACAAAACCTTACCAAGCTCCTACTATTTGCTAGCCACACTGCCCTGTCCTGTTGTGCCAGTTTTCACTGCTCAATAGACAGGGCACCATTCATATCGTAGACCATGGGAACTCCATAGACAGGTATGAAAATGTGAGCACAGATATTTGTATAGACACAAATGACACCCACAGGACCTGCTCAGAACAAACCTATGTGTCTATATTCATCATCTTTCTGTATCACTTTGCTATACTCTGCAATATATATATATATATGTATATATATATATATATATATACACACACATATATATACATATATATATATACATATGTATATAAATGTATATACGTATATCTTTATTAGTTACCTGAGGCCAATGACAGCCTGAAAATATTAAATGAAAACTCCGCAAATAAACAGTTCATGGTCATTTTGTGTGTCACTTTGTAGGATGATAGAATCTGGCACTGTCCCACCCTGTCCTCCTCAGGTCATGAACTATCCTTGCCCTAGCATATCCACAGTATACATAATATCCACCTGTTAATCACTGAGTAGTCCTCTAGGTTATCAAATCAATTATTGTAGTTTCATAGCTTACATTCAAACGATCTTCATTTTACTTAACAACATCTCCAAAGAGCCAAGAGTAGTGATGCTATTGATTTCAACATTTCTAAAAATTCTTCAAGTGCTTCCTTTAAGTAAAATGTTGAAAGTTCTCCACTTAAGGAAAAAAATATGTTTGCTGAGGTTGGTAAGATAGACAGCAAGAACAAATCTCTTTTCATAAAATTGTGAAGGATACAGAAATTGATGCTAGTTTTCTTGTTATACCTCAAATCACAAATGTTAAGGTTGAAATGCATGGCAAGAGCTTAGTTAAGGTGGAAAAGGCACTAATTTATGAGGTTTGGTACTAGTCATGATTTTTGTAATCCCCTGAGGGTCTTGGAATATAACTCACAAAGAAGGGGTAGGGGACTCCTGCAGACAACTCCTTATGACATTCTTGGACAGGGGACATTTAACCCAGTCTTGATGGGCCCACAGTACTTGGCCACCATAAAAATGGGGCTGGACCCCAAGTGCCTGGGTTTGAACCTTAGACTGCTCATCTTACAATCTAATCTTAAGTAAATTAACTTCCCAGTATTTAAGCTTCTGTGTCTTTATAGGTGTGCATCTTTTATAGGGTTGCTAGAAGGATTAAACAGTTATTATTTGAAACTACTTGGAACAGTGTTTCACATATCTTAGGTGCTACACATGTGTTTGGTATATAAGCAAGTATTAACTGAACTCCAAACATGAGCCAGAGGTTAGGGATATACTGTAAATTGAAAAGGATCGACAAGGATCCATGACAGAATTTACAGCATAGCAACATTCAAAGCTCTACTGAATGGCTTTCATTGGTTTTCTTTAACACTTGTGAATTAAAATTACTTTCGTTTGGGGAATAGTATGGAGAATTTTACGATACTAGGTACAACCATATTTTGCAACTGCAGCACCACTCACAGATACAGAGGTAATAGTAATAAAACTTATGCCCCTGGTGCATCCCACTTCAGGACCATAAAAGGTTAAGACTCCTCAAACACGGCCCTCAAAGGAGAGCTATCTGCATTCTGCCTCAATTCAGACAGCTGTTGTGTTAATTTTACTTTATGCTTGCTCTTGTCACTCATTCTGTTTAATAGATTTGTTTCTATTTTTAGTGTGCTAGAAAGTTCTTTGACAGCATGACCAATAAAAAACTTCTCTTATTTTTTCATTCAAATTAAAATATTCTACATAAAATTCCAAAATGCTATCAGTAATCCTTTGAAATATATCTAGACTTTTAATTTACTGAGCTATCATACTCTATCCCAAATTATCATTTAACAATCAGAAATTGGGATAAAGATGGAATATTAAACTAGGTATGAAGAAATGCACATATTGTTCTTCATAACCTTAAAAATCACTTTTCACAGAACAAATTTCAGGAATTAATCCCAAGCAGTATTGGCCCATGCAGCAGTATGACCCAGGTTCATGAATAGGCTGTATCCGATGTAGCTGCAGGCATCAGAGAGGGTCCTGGAAACCCTTCCCTCTAGAAAGTGCAAGGAAATGGGTCTTAAAAATGAAATGAAAAGGAGAAAATAATAAGAGTTTAGCTTCTGTTTTGCTTTAAAGCCCTACAATCTCAAAATCTAGCATGGTGTTTATAATTATGTGAGGATATTCAACAATTATTTCTGGAATGAATGAATAGTGGCCAATGTGTGTTGGCTTTCTTTTTGCCTAAACTTATATTCTCCTGTAACAGAATAAAACCACTCACTCTTCTTTGCTCTTTAATAAATAACAGTTCCAAAAGCATCCTGTTATAAACTACATTGCAGGACATTTTCCCCCCTAAAATGCATTTTTATTGAAGACCATCGGTCACTTTTCTGCTTACTCTCAGAGCATAGTGAGATCTTCCTATAATTTATCCTTAAGAATTGCTAGTGTAATGTGCAAACGCAGAGATTTCACTATGTACTCTAACTTCCAAATCATTTATTAAAATATTAAGTAAGGCTAGTACCCAGGGTTCATCTCCTGGAGAATCCATTAGGGGCCTATTTTATTTATTTCATTTCATTTTGAAATATTTTAAAATACTTTTTTCTTACAAGTGTATTTGATAATTAAGTTAAATGTCTTATATCCAAGTGGTGGAAATTTGGCAGGATAAGAGTAGTGAAAATATTTGTATCATTGCTTTTGTCTCAAGTTTTCTCCAGTATTTTTTTCTAAACAAAATAGGCATTTAAATATATACAACAAAGACTTGAAGAAAGCATGATCAAAATACCATGTCTGGGTAATAAAATACTTTCTTCTTCAGTTCAAGGTTTGCTGTATCTCAATGTATAATTGGTTTCTTAAACCAATCCAGCTTTCAGGAATTAGTAATGAAAGCTAACAATGATTTATTAAACCGTATTATTTAGAATCACTATATATGGCCTGAGAAACAAGAAAACACCCAAATAAAAAGAAAAATAGTCCTATAATTGAAGGGAATATGAGTGAGTATTTGGTAACTGAGAATGTGAATAAACCACAAGTATTTGTCCATGAAGAAATATTATAGTCTTTACTTGGCTGCCAAAAAGACCTAAAAAAGCATAACCAGACAGTGAGATGACACATTTTGCTAAGAAAGAAACACAGAGTTGAAAAAAACACAACCACAAAATAAGGACTTCCAGACACTGAGTCTAAATTATAAACAATTAAGACTACAGGGAGAGAAAAAACAAATGCTTCACTAAAAGAAAAATCCTTTAAAATTGAAAAAGGATTCATTTAGTACAAAACATTTCAGGAGTTAGAGATCATCTGTTGCACCCAGTTCTTTCTATATTTGCCTTTTTGGTGTACTTACTTCATAAAAGCATTATACTTTGCTATCAGTATGGATTGCATCTTTGATACATGATAGATGAATCATACCTTTGTACAAAAGATTTTTGATCTTTCAAATTCAATGCATTCAGATCATGGATACTTTTAAGTGGGGTAATTAGACTTTAAATTTATGACACTGCATGAGCAATGGAAACACTGATAATTGATACTGACTACTTACCTGCTCACTTCCAACAGCATAAACCCACTTGTATTTCCATTTCAACATGAGGTGAACTCTGTTTTTGCAAATTGCCTAACTATTCTCAATAAACTTTACCTTTAACTTACAATATTCTGCTCAAAAATACTTTAACTTGCCAATTGATTATTTTTTCCTTTTCATTATAAAATGGTGAATCATTATGTTTCACATGAATTTCTCTCAAAATACATTGACAGTTTAAATAAGGTTATACATTGAACTTGTAGCTTAGTGTCACTTTATAGGTATTCTCTAATCCTATTTATTTGAAAATATTAAATTATAATATTTATTACAAAGTAAACTATGTTATTCATTTAAACGTATAGCTTTCAACAGTAAGGATATTTAACAATGTTGCTTTTTTTTTTTTGTGGCACCAGGTATCAAACTCACTCTATATGTTCTTTATTCATTTGATGTTTGGAATGAGGAGCAATATAGAACACTATCATAAATCTAATTTCATTAAAAAGAAATCATCGTTTTATTCATCCTACTCACTTTGTCAATAAAACATCATACTTCAAAAGAATTAAATACAAATACTAAATAAAAGAAATGCTTTCACTGAAAAAAATTATAATGGACTTTGGTCTTTCCTTTTCCTACTAGATCCAGCAATACAGCAATCATTTTACACAAAGATGGGACGATTTTGTTTGGAACCACACATACAATACAAGAAACACAGTTATCCTTTTTGGTATGTGTTAGGGTTTATACATTGTGTCAACTTGAGAAGTCTAGCAGCTTAATTAAGTAAGGCAGCAGCTCTACATCCTGGGGTGTAGAGCACAGTTACCTGGCCATTGTGTCAATTTGAGAAGGCCAAAAGTTTAGCTGAGAGACTCAGGAGGGAGCCAGGGGTCTTACTTTGTAAGCATCCTCATTCTGTGCAAAGGAAGGCAAGGATGTTTGTGAAGCTACACCCACCCTGGGGGGGGGGGTGTCCTATGTACTATATAAAGGAGGAGAAGAGGCTTGCTCTTGCTC
>RJWM01029614.1:0-24617 GCA_004363535.1 Dasyprocta punctata | reverse complement strand
GGCTGGGGGCGGGGGGTGGCCCCAGGAGGTCCACTGAGTGCAAAGATGCCACCTCTTCCTCCGCCTGGTGCCCGGGGCTCTTCCCCGCGCAGGCCCTGGCTGCCCAGGGCTGAGTCAGTCCCGGGCCGTCCTGAAAACCTCACACAGTGCCCCCAGCTGCGCTGTCCCGGCTGCCTCAGTGTCCTGAATCCATGCAAAACGCCTCCCCTTCACGGCCGTTTTGACTTCGGGGGAGAGCTGGAAGTGGCGAGGTGCTGGATGCATCGAACACCTGGAGGAGGGCGCAGCCTCAGGATGCCGTGAGCCGCCTTTCCTCTGGACGGCGCCGGCTGTGCGGTCACATCTGGTCCAGAGCTGCTCCGGGAGGTGGTGACAGCCACGGGCTGTGTGCGCAAAGCGAGGGGCAGCATTTTAGGGAGATGGTGGGCAGCCATGTGACTTTTACTGTAATATCTTTCTAAGTTAAATGGTCCCCACCTCATCGTAAGTTCCATGCTACCTAGAGAGGCAGGAGAGGATGCAGGGGCAGCGAGGGTCCAGGCTGGGCCCGGGGCTGGGGACCACAGCCCCACAGTGGTAAAGGGAAGCAGGAAGGGCCCCCGGGGACTTCAGGATGCCGCTGAGGCCCGAGCCACGCCTGGCTCATCGCAGGGACGCGGGCCTCGCGGCTGGCGGACAGGCAGCAGACTGAGTGGCGTGGGGGCAGCGAGGCCGGGCCGTCCGTGACCACGGTAAGGTGGTGACTTCGCCTGGGGACTGAAGGGTCGGGGTCTTAGTGGAAGTGGACCCTGCGCCTGCTGGGGTGAGGGGCAAAGGGAAACCGGAGGACAGTTCACAAGGTTTCTGCGGTTGTCCAATCAACACAGCGAGGCTTTCCTTTGGGGTCATTTCCTTGGCATAATTTTCTAGAGTCATAGAAAAATCTATTTTATAATCAGATTTTCATAAAGGATATTCCAAGTTATACTAGTGGATTGAGAGTTTCTTCCTACGATGACATGGGTTTTTTTTTATTATTATTAATAGGAGGCTTAACCTTTTCTCTATGCATTTACTAGCCCTAGTGTCTTTTATTAATGTTCTGTGTATTTTCATTGCCCCCCCTTTTCTGCATCTTAATTTTTTCTCAATTTCTGTGACGTACTTAGCTTTAGGTTTTGAATACTAAAGCTAAGAGATCGGGTCCTTCAAATCAAAACTGAACCGGGGCCCTGATAATACTAATACTGAGCTCGTCAGGGGAGCCACAGGGCATCGCAGGAATTTCTCTTTGTCTTCAACCGGCCTCCATAAGACTGTCCCTACCGTGCCAGTCTTTCCAATTCTCTGTTAAATGTTTTTTTTTTTTTTTTTTGCAGCACCAGGGATTGAACTCACAATCTTGTGCCTACCAGACAGGCGCTTAAGCCACTGAGCCAAACTCCCAGCCCTGTTTTTTTGAGGCAGGGTGGCACTGTGTAGCTCAGGTCAGCCTTGTGCTTGCGTTGTAGCCCAGGCCAGCCTCGAACTCACAGCGCTCCTCCTACCTCAGCCTCCCCAAGTGCTGGAATTAAAGGTGTGCACCACCGCGCCCAGCTATCTGTTAAATGTTTAACGTGGGAATAGAATAAAAATGTTTAAGCTTTCAATAATGCTCTAGATTACACATGGATAGAACAGTGCAACCAGTAAAATTTCAAAAGAATTCACGAGCCAAGTGCAGTGTTGCACGCCTGTAATGCCAGCACTTGGGAGGCTGAGGCAGGAGGATTGACAGTTCAAGGCCAGCCTGGGCTACAGGGCAGACCATCTGTGAAAAAATAAAAAGGAAAGAAGGGAGGAAAGGAGGGAAAGAAAAGAGGGGAGTGATGGGGAGGAAAAGGGAAGGAAAAGGGAGATGATAGGAAAACTAAGTTTATTCATCCTCTGTAAGGGGCACATAGTGGTTTGTTTATTTCTCCCTACAGTGCAGGTCCTCCTGGCTTCCAGGAGAATTTTTCATTCTGTGCTATTGAACATCAGGTTCACAGACAGCAAGGAGGACCTCGTGAGGAGATCTGCAGTATCGCTTACACATTAGCAGCTGTGTTCACTGAATTAAATGGAAATAGCGTCCTGTGAGGAAAGCAGCGTCTAGAGGTGGCGCGAAGCCCGAGGCGTCCCGGCCTCTGGCACCTGCATTTGGAAGCCTTTGAAGTAGTGCCCTGTTTGGTGCCAAAAGCCCATGTTTTTATTTTTTATTAGTACATATTTGCAGCACAACATGATTCCGTTCCTCGTGGGCAGTTGGTGCCTGCACGCAACTGGCCTTGTTCTTTTTCTGTCTCCTTTCCTCCCCCTCCTCCGTCCTCTCTCCACCTCCTGGTCTGCTTCTCTTTTCAGGGTCCCTGTGCCGAGTACCAGCTTTCTTCACTTAGCTGACTTTGTGTTTTAGTGTGCATACACTCAGTCACCATCTTTACACTCAGTACAGAGACTGTGTACACAGCCATAATTTGCCTTCCAAGTTGCGTTGTTTTTGCCTCCTAAAATCCTACTCTGAGAACTTTGTTGAAATCCGTTCTTTTTTGCCATGCAGCCTTCAGATGAATGCAGTAAAGATCTATCTGTTATGAAAGCAAAAACCAGTATTTCATTCTTTAGGCATTCTGCCTTTTTAATTCTGCCTGGAATATTTGTGTTTCCTGGAACAGTAATTAATGTCACCCATTTTGGATATTTTTCCCAAGAGGATAAAAGACATCCAGGTAGTAAGATTCTCTGGGAGGGAGCTCTCTTCTTAGCAGTAAGCAGGGTGTTTTGAGAGTTCTCATGAGAGTCCTCAAACAGCAGAAGAAAAAAGCTGAACTTAGGATGGCTGATCACCCCACGTTCACTTTCTGCTTTTTTTGAGAGAATGAGACAAAAATAAACGTGAAATAGTTGGCAATAAAAATAGACTCGGGCTCAAAGGGCAAGATGCCTGTTCCCGAACAGCTCCTTCTGAGAATTCTGGGATAATTATCGATAATAACTTCCAGATTGAAACTTGACCTCCTGCACTTGAAAAGAGAACTAACATATTTTGATTTTGGGATGAGAAAGAACTGCAAGATGCACGTGGTAGAAAACCTGCCTGATCTGAACCGAGCGGAACAAAGGATCATGTGTTGTAGAAAACTAAGAAAAATCTCATCCACGCTGCCTGTTGCTAAGAGTTCAGTTGATAAACTCATGAGAAGCAGTTTTATAGGCCATCACAAAACCACTTATGCTAAACTACTGTATTTCACAGGCTTTTTTCTCAAAACAAAGTTAATTTTTTCTTTCTTTCCTAACAATATCAAATATGAGTCTTCTGATGTCTTAGTTTCTTCAGTTTTTGAGAACGATGGGAAAACCCTAATTTACTCAAGGAGATTTCAGAACTCTTGGTAGCCTCTCAAAGCATAATTTGACTTTTAACAAGGCCCATCTGCACTTCCCTCTCCCTGCCCCTGACAGCCCCCAGATGTCAGCACGCTGGCTCTGTTCCTGGAGGATACTTGACCAATCCCAAGTGAATTCCTTGTCCTCGAAATCCACAGAAAGCACAATAGCTGTAGCTTGTGGGTGGCTTCTCCAAATTTGGAATTGGATTGAGAGTACATAACTCTAAATTGTACAGGATTTTGTCTGTAGGAAGAGGAAACAAGTGAATTTGCCTAATGCCACACAGCTAGCAAGTGATGGAAACTGTCTCCTAATGACATCTTCTGAATCCAAACTTGTTTGGTTTGTGCTCCTGTTTTTCCATGCTTGCCTGTGTGCTTCCTTTAAATTAGAAAATAATCGCTTACCCATTTGTGCTTTATGCATTTAAGAATAATTGGAGCTGGGCATGGTGGTGCATGCCTGTAATCTCAGCACTCAGAAGGCTGAGGCAGGAGGATCATGACATGTTCAAGAGTAGCCTGAGCTACAAAGTGAGCCCAAAGCCAGCCTGAACAGCATAGCGAGACCCTGTGTCAAAAAGACTAAAAGAAGAAGAAGGAGAAGGCAAAAAAGAAAAATTATTGGGCTGACTGGGCATGGTAACGCATCCCGTAATCCTATCCATTTGAAAGGTTGAGGTAGGAAGTTTGCTTGAACAGGAGTTTGAGACTAGCCTGAACAATGTCAGAGACCTTGTCCTTCATTAAGAAAAAAAAAAGTGAAGGAGGAAGAAAAGAGGAAAAGTTGGGCATGGTGGTGCACTCCTTTAATCCCAGCACTCGGGAGGCTGAGGTAAGAGGAGCGTTGTGAGTTCCAGGCTGGCTTGGGCTACAACGCAAGCTCAAGACCGGCCTAAGCTACATAGTGTGACCCTGCCTCAAAAAACTAGGGCTGGGAGTTTGGCTCTGTGGCTTAAATGCCTATCTGGTAGGTGCAAGGTTGTGAGTTTAATCCCTGGTTCTACCAAAAAAAAAAAGAAAAGAAAAGAAAAGAGGAAAGTGTCTTGGTTACTTTTCTCTTGTTTTTGGGACAAAATACCCAACACCCAAAATGAAGGAAGGAAAGGTTTATTTAGCTCACAGCCTGTGGCAGTTTCAGACCATAATCAGCTGGCTCCAAGGCAGGGTGGCATGGCGCAGGGGCAACACTTCAAGTCAAGGCAGCAGCCAAGCAAAAGCAGCCAGAGCAAAAGGGGGAAGAGCAAGCCTCTTCTCCTCCCTTATATTATACACAGGCTACCCCCACCCACCAGGACTAGTGTAGCACTCACAAAATCTCTGTGCCCCTGTCTTGAACAGGAAGAGGATATCTACAAAGTAAGAATCCTGGCTCCCTGCTGAGTCTCTTAGTTAAACTTCTAAACTTCTCAAGTTGACACAATGTATCAACCATAACAAAGCTATTTAAAACATTGATGGTTTTAATGCAAAATAGTATTCTCATTTAATGCAAAATAAAGACTTCTTTTGTTCATGACTTCTAGGTAAGCTCTCCAGTGATAACATGATTTTTACTGTTGCCCAACCTGGAAACGTTTCCTATAAATGTGACCAAGACCATGAAGACCCAGCATAAGCCCAGGAATATTGCTCATGACTGAGCCACAGCAGCTTTGGGGGAGCCCAATTGTGTTTAGTTTCCGTGGATGTGTTGGCTGCGAGGCTCTTTGTCCTCCGTAGGATGGGTCCAGTCTGCGGCTCCAGGACCTGTTCCAGGAAGAGGAAAGAGAGCAGTTGAGCTCTGCAGGGGTCAGTGTCCAGCGCCAATGTTGTGTGAGTGCCTGAAGCGAACAGACGGAGACAGGGCAGACAAGGATGGCCTTTATCCTAACATCTGCTTGTGTAGCTATTTTCTCATGGCATAAAAACCAAAAATGCAACAAATTAGGTTCGCTGCTCCCCAGTGCTTGCTTTCTAGTGTGCATGGAGGGCAAGATCTAACAGCTGGAGGCCCAGCGAGAACAGGCAGTGGGAGCCGGACTCAGTGCCGCTGACCCAAATCACCCTGGTACCAACCCAGTCTCTGGTCACCTGTCCATCCTGTGAAAGCGTTTTGCAGTTTATTACTAGGAATACGTTCTGTGAGGCCGGTTAAGGGCTGGTCTGGCTTGGATTCTTGGGGAGACTGTGACTAAGAATTATTCACTGGTGCCTACAAGCAAACAAAAAGTATCTGACTCTAAATCGCCACTTCAAGTTAGACTGTTACTCCTTGGAGAAAGGAGATACTTTTTAGAGGCAGGCGGCAGTGGCTTCTGGCCCTTTCTGTTCCCCTGGGGAGGGTCAGCTCCTCATAACCCTTCCCGTTCTGCATGGCTCACCTCTGGGTTACAGTGGTGCTTCCTGGAGAAGGGAGTGCGGGCAGAAACTGAACATTTTCTCAAAAAACAGAACTTTGACTATAGCTTTATGTAGAAGAGAAACCTTGGAGGACAAGATCAGTGTGAAAATTCTGTCTTCAAGAAAAATCATGAAACCAGTTACCTTCCTGTAGTTTACAAATGGGGGGAGGGGTGCGGTCCTTTCCAGGTGAGGAAATGTGATCGTCAGGTCACACGTGGCTCTTTGCTCTGTATTGTCACAGAGAAGATGGTCATTAAAGCTGGAGGTATCACAGTATCACAGGGAGGACTCACTAGTTTTAATTTCTTTGCTACAGTTGATAATCAGCAGACTATTTGACACCCTCATTTGTATTCTCTTTGGGATTAATTATACAGTCATTTCAAGTCATTTCAAAGTCAGCCGCATACTCTGTCCTCATTCTCTTTCTAAAGCAATATGCTACATTTCTAAGTTTTGTGATTTTTTTGCCATCCCGGAGGTGGACCCCAGGGGCCCCTGTGTGCCAGGCAGGCCCTCTGCCACTGAGTCACAAAAGCCCTGACACTCACATTTTTAAATTTTTTTATTATTTATTTTGGTTTTTTTGAGACAGGGTATCTCCATGCAGTTCAGGCTGGCTTTAAACTCACTATGTAGCCTAAGGTGTCCTCAAACTTATAGTGATCCTCCTGCCTCAGCCACCTGAGTGCTGGGATTACAGGTGTGTGCCACCTTGCCCAGCCCTGATTTTTAATGTGCAGTGTTTATGCAAGAGAACATAACTGTCAAGAAACTGATGGCATTCACTCCTATTCAATATATTCTAGAAACATTAGTTAGAGATCTTAGACACGAGAAAGAAATAAAAGGGATGTGGATGGGAAAAGAAGGTAAATTATTATTTGCAGATGACATGATTCTCAACATTGAAGACCCAACAAACTCCGCCAAAAGACTCCTAGAATTAATAACCAAATCCTGTAAATTTGCAGGCTACAAAGTCAACACTCAAAAATCAATAGTGTTCCTGTACACCAGTAGCAAGTTAATCAAGAAAGAAACTGGGGAGACAAGAACTTCACAACAGCATCAAGAAAAATGAAATGCTAGCCAGGCCTGGTGACGCACACCCTTAATCCCAGCACTCGGGAGGCTGAGGTAGGAGGAACGTTGTGAGTTCGAGGCCCACTTGGGCTACAATGCGAGCGCAAGGCTGGCCTGAGCTACATAGTGTGACCCTGCCTCAAAAAACTAGGGCCGGGAGTTTGGCTCAGTGGCTTAAGCGCCTGTCTGGCAGGCGTGAGGCTATGAGTTCGATCCCTGGTGCCACAAAAAAAAAAAAAAAAACTTAGGAATTAACCTAATCAAAGAAATTAAGAGCTCTATAGTGAAAAACTTTAGTACTCCACAAAAGGAGATTAAAGAAGATATCAGAAAATAGAAAGATACCTCTGTTCCAGGGTAGACAGAACAATGTAGTTAAAATGGCCGTACCTACAAAAGCATTGTGCAGATCCAGTGCAATCCAAACCAAAACATAGGTGCCATTCCTAATACAATTGGAGAAAGCAGTTCTAAGATTCATATGAAACCAGAAGAGACCTAGAACAGAAAAAGCAATTCTGACAACAAAGGCAAGGCAGGGGACATCACAATCCCAGACTACGAGTTACACTTGAAAAGCTACAGTGATAAAAACAGCGTGGTCCTGGGGCGGCGTGGGGAGCTGACTTGTTGATCAGTGGAACAGAATAGAAGATGCAGAAAGAATTCCAGGCATACACAGCTGGGTTATTTTTTACTAATGGGCCAACTCCCTTCCCTAGAGGAAAGATAGCCTCTTTGACAAGTTATCCTGGGAAAACTGGCTCTCCACATGCTGAAGGTTAACTCAGACCAGTGTCTCTCACCATTCGCTAGACTAAAATCAAGATGGATCAAAGATCGAAACATCGCAGCACAAACACTTCCTCTGCCGAAAGACCAAAGAGATGAAACACTTGAAGACAGACGTGTAGGCAGGGACTTTCTGAACAAGAGAGTAGCACAGGAAATACCATCAGCAAACGGGAGCACATCAAACTTAGAATCCTCTGCACAACAAAGGGAACCAGCAACAGTGTGAAGAGACACCCTATAGAATGGTGGGGAGGGGGGATTGATAGTATTAAGACTGTCAGCTGTAGCAGACCGTGGTGGCACACGCCTGTAATCCCAGCACTCTGGAGGCTGAGGAAGAAGGATCAATGCCATTCGAGGTCAGCTTTATGAGACCCTGGCTCAAAAAGACCAAAAAACAAACAAAAATGTCAGCTTCATGACCTTGGCAAGAAATCACCGTGAGCTGATGATGATAGAATCACCCTTTATATGGGAAAAATCTCATAACTGCAGTGGGAACTCCTAGCTGTGCCTTTCCACATGTCAGGGTCAGGGGAAGACCTGTCCCAGGTGGGCATTGGTCCGTTTCACTGTTCCTAGCTTGGGATCCTGGGAGCCAGCAACTGGAAGTACTCCATGGACTGACAGAAATAGCCTTTTGTCTGATTCACATAAAAGGCAAGCCATTGTTAAAGTACCACCCAAGTCAAAGGTCTCACGACATTAGTGTGATTCTTTATAGAAATGTTACTGCTTTATAAATCTATTTCTGAATAACAGAATATCACAAAACTTGGTCACTTAACACATATTTCCTCCTGTATCTGCAGGTCAGGAACCCAGGTGGGGCATACCTGGGTCCTGTGCTTTGGGGCCACGTCGTGGCATGGCTTTGGGAGGGGTCACTTCAAGCCTCCTCAGTGGTTGGGAGATCCTGGATGTCACTCATTCCCTTGCCACGTGGCCCCCTCCAGCAGTCAGCACGTGTCGTCAGGATGGCTAGCGCAGCCCCAGTCCCTAATCGTGAATGTGACATCATGTCCCTTTTTCTGGGTTAGAAGCAGGTCAGTAGGTCAGCCACACCCAAGGGAGGGTGGGGGCAAAATTCACTGCGCACCATTTCAGGGTCTCCCTGCTACAGCTGCTAACTGTGCCAGCAGGAGCTCAACCTGGCGACCCGAGGTCGTGTTTGAAGGGAGATCAGCATCGCCAGGCTGCAAGGGCAGAGGCTCTGTGGAGCTCACCAGAGTCGGCATCAGGGCACGAAAGCTTTTCCTAGGAGCCAGTCAAGGAAATAGGCTGTATCCAAAACATTGGCCCACCGGAAGTAGTTCCATCAACTGAAAGCATTCAATTCATAGTTGTACCCATTACATCTTAAGCTTTGGGATTTTCATAGGCATCTGGTAAGTCATGAAAATTACAGAAAATACAGAGGAATAAAGAATTAGAGGGAAAATAGAACACAGTAATACAATTAAATGTGTTTCAAAGAAAAGAACTGGGAATAAACTGTTAGAGATTTTAACACGTGACTGTCACGGATCATGGCGCTGTCCCTCTGGTGGAGGTCCTTTCTCCCACCCGTCTGCTCCGCATCCATTGTGACCATGAGGTCCCGGGCTGCAGCAGGAACCCGAGAATGGAGCCCCTCCTAAAGAGGACCAGGTCAGAAGGCGATGCTGCTCGGAAGGACAGGATGCAACAGAAACGTGCAGAACAAGTGAACTGAGCACACTGTGGCTTTGGAAAAAGCTGCGTAGCTTGTTAAACCCTGGGAGTTGAGCAGGAAACTCCTTTTGTAGGTTCAGGCTGAGGAAGGGACAGGACAGCAAAGCCTGGAGGAGCCCCAGGACTCTTCCCGTCTGCTGCCTCCTCTGCTTTTCTGAACTGTGTGTTTCCATGCATTTGCATTTGATTTTGATAAGAAAATGTATTTGGATTTGATTTAAAAAAAAATAACTGATGTGTGTTGAAAAGACTACGTGGAGAGACCAGGATGGTGGGGCAGTGAGCAGCAGGGACAACAGTCAGTCTGAGTCACTGTCCAGTCACTGGAATGCAGCATCATGAGGAAGACCGCACGAGCCCCATGAATCTGGTCTCGGGCAGACCCGCTGAGATTATCCACCACCCTGCCAAAAAGCTACTGCTGGCTTGCTGGGAGAGAGCTTCGCAAATCAGGACTCTCACCACAGGTCGTCTACTAGTGAAACCAGAGAGACCCCAGAAGTGGATTTTTTTTCTTTTTATTTCTTTCCTTTTTTTTTTTTTTTTTTCTCTTTCACTTTCATTGTTTGATCCTGTTTTTGTGGCAGTGTGAATGTGGTTCCTAGTTGTTTTGTGGTTGTGGTTCTGTTTTGTTCTCCCTTTTATCTCTACAATTTCTCTTTTCCATCAGTCTTCTGCACTGGTTTCCCAAAGTTCACGTGAACCCCCTTTGTCCTCCGACCTTACTTCTAATCTCTTCCTCTTCTTCCACTTCTCTATTTTCTCCTTAATCCATTTTATATTTTAACCTCCAAAGACAAAATTGACTTGTATACTGCATACAATTTTCTGGTTTGTTTTAGATTTTGTTATGTAATCACAAATCTAGTTCATACAGTTAAAAGTGGCAAATTAAGGGTTAGCTCAGTTTGTCATTTGCTAGGATGTGTTTGATGTTACTGGTAGCACTATAGCTAAAATTGACATAATTGTTCTAAACAGCTGTTGGTCCTGGTATTCCATGACTGAAAATACTGTGGCACTGTGCCAAATAACCAGGGACTGGGCCAAACAAGCAACAACTTCTCATCTCCAACAAACTGAAGCAGTAAGATCTTCCAACAGACTTAAACCCAAAAACCAGCTACACCTGGAAGAAACCTCAGAGAAGTAGTCATCATCTAGGGATCTTAAATACTAGCAATAAAGCAACCCACCATAGCAATTTACAAGCGTCACACCAGGAATTAAACTAAAAAAGAAAAGAAATGAGAAGGCACTTAAACAAGATACCACCCCAGACATCAAGTTCACCAAAGGGAAATCCAGGGAGCAGTACAGTGGGACAATCCAAAACCCTCCCATCCAGCCTCCCTGAAGTGATAACAACAAAGCAATTGAACGAGGTTCTGGAAAAAATTAAATTAGAAATAATCTCTCAAATAAAGGCCATGGTTAGTGACACTAGAGCAGGCACAGACCAAACAACAACAACAACAAAAAAAGCAAAAACAACAAAAAAAGATGATCTTAAGAAAATTGTGGAACCTCAGCAAACAAAAGAAATGAAATTCATAAAGTAGATTCAAGCAGATATCCAGGAGAGTAAAAATTCCATTGAACATATTCAAAGCAGATTAGGTCAATGCGAGGACAGGATCTCTGTATTAAAGACAGGCTTGCAGTTAGTGATTAGGAAAAGAAAAAATTCTCAAAAATAGCAAGGGACCATGAGAAATCAATCCAGCAGCTGCTAGATGAAACAAAGAATCACAAGATTGATTGGAGTCAGTGAAAAACCAGGAGATACCACAAATATTTTAAGAATATTTTCAGAGATATCATGGCAGAAAACTTCTGGTAGACAAAAAGACTTTGACATATACATCAGCAAGGCATATAAAACTCCCATTAGCCATAATAAAAAATTCTATAGCCACATATAGTCAAGATTCCAGAAATTCAACACAAGAATAGAATCCTAAAAACTATTAGAGAAAAGAAAAAAATCACCTATAAAGGAAAGCCAATCAGAATCACAGCTGATTTCTCAGCACAAACTCTCAAGTCAAGGAGAGCTTGGAGTGAGGTATTCTAAACCCTAAAGGAAAACAACTTTCAACCCAGACTGATGCACCCTGCAAAACTATCTTTCAAAACTGATGAAGAAATACAATACATTCATGACAAAGAACATCTGAGGAAATGTATAACCAGCACTCCAAAATGTTCTGAAGGACATTTTAGAAAGAGATAATAAGGACTACAGCTCCATGAACTCCAACAGAAGGAATCTACTAGGAAAGGCAAACAATTGGGGGGGGGCAGCAACAGGAAAATAATGTGACAAGGATAAATCAATATGTATCAGTTATAGCCATCAATGTTAATGGTCTCAATTCACCAATCAAAAGACACAGACTGGCAGAATGGATCAAGAAGCAATATCCAACAATATGCTACTTACAAGAAACACTTTTAATTAAAAAAGAAATTAATAGGCTGAAAAATCAAAGGATGGAAAACAATATCCCATGTGACAGGAACCCAGAAAAAAGCAAGGGTGGCTATTCTATTTGCAGACAAAGTGAATTTCAAGTCAAGACTCGTTAAGAGAGATAAAGAAGATTACTATGTCCTTATAAAGGAAACAATCCAAGAGGAAGATAAAACAATCATAAATATATATGCAACAAATATCAGTGCACCCAACTATATAAAACAATTACTAATGGACATGAAAAATCAAATAAGCCCTAATACAGTTATGTCAGGAAATCACAATACCCGCTGTCCCAAAAAGACAGATCAACTGGACAAAAAATTAATAATGAAATATTAAAACCAAACCAAACTTTTGAACAAATGGACTTAGTAGATGTCTACAGAGTGTTCCACCCCACATCAAAATACACATTCTTCTCAGCTGCATGCAGGATGTTTCCCAAAATAGACCACATACTGACTCATAGAACATGCTTAAGTAAATGCAGAGAAATTCAAATTATCCAGTGCAACCATCAGACCACAGTGCAATGAAATTGGAAATCCATGGCAAAAGAAACCACAAGAACTTCCTAAACACATGGAAATTATATAGCACCCTACTGAACAACCCAGTGGGTCACAGATGAAACTAAAGAACTCAGACAATTTTTACAGTTGAATGGTAATGATAATACAACATACTGGAACTTATGGGACACAAGGAAAGCAGTCTTAAGAGGAAAATTTATAGCAATAAATACCCATATCAGGAAAACAGATCAAGCACATATAAACAACTTAATGTTGAACCTCAAACTTCTAGAAAAAGAAGAGCAGGCAATTTGATGCTTGTAATGTTTAGTGTTTCACTGACTTTGCAGGTCTAAAGCCGGTAGTCTGATCATCTATTCAGAGTATAACAATATGCAATGTAGCATCTATGGGGGATCTCCTTCTGAAAGTGGTAGCCATTGTTAATTCCCTATTATCTTAATTGGAAGTCCTGTATCATTTTCATTGTTTAGTTGGATTGGTTTTGTTCTGTTTTGTTTTGTTTGATTTTATTTTATCTGATGGCATGGGCAGCTATTTCAAACATAGCAAGATATATTATGGTAGCCATTTGGATTTACTATTGCCTTGTTTTGAAGTCCTGTATTGCATTCATTGTTTTGTTTTTATTGGTTCTATTCTGTTCTGTTTTGTTTGATTTTTACTATGTATGAAGGTATCTGCAGCTATTTTGAAGGCAAGAGGTATTCTGGTAACCATTGTTGATTTTGTATTGCTTTGAAGTCCTGTGTCACTTACACTGGTTTGTTTTGATTGGCTTTATTTCTTTTCTTGGTGTTATTCTCTTTAAAATAAAAATAAAAGAGAAAAGATTTAAATATGTGCAGTTAGGAATGAAAAGTGTGAAATCACAACAGACCCTGCAGAAATTCAGAAGATCATCTATATCTGCTTTGAAAGCTTGTATTCTAATAAGATGGAAAATTCAGAAGAAATGGACAAATTCCTAGATACATAAATGAAATCAAAGATGTAACTAAAAATTTATCAACAACAAAAATCCAGGCCCTGACAGATTAACTGCTGGATTCTACAAGAAATAGAAAAGACCTAACACCACTACTTCTCAAACTCTTTAATGAAATTAAAAGGGTAGCAATACTCCCAAATTCATTCCTGGAAACAATTACTCTAATACCAAAACCAGAGAAGGGCCTAACTAAGAGAGAATTATAGGCCAATTTCCCTAATGAACATAGATGCAAAAATCCTCAGTAAGATACTGGCAAACAGAATTCAGCAAATCATCAAGAAGATTATACACCATGATCAAGTGGGATTCATCCCAGGGATGCAGGGATGGTTGAATGTAAGTAAATCAATAAATGTAATACACCATATTAACAGAGCTAAAGACAAAAATCATATGATCATCTCAATAGATGCAGAAAAAGCTTTTGACAAAGTCCAGCACCCATTCATGATAAAAATCCTACAGAAGTTTGGAATAGATGGTCTTTATCTCAATCTGATAAAATTCATCTATGACAAACCAACAACCAACATCATGCTAAATGTTCAAAAACTGAAAGCTATCTCTCTAGAATCAGGAATAAGACAAGGATGTCTACTGTCTCCACTTTTATTCAACATAGTCCTGGGAACTTTAGCTAGAGCAATTAGACGAGATAGAAATAAAGGAATAAAGATAGGAAAGGAAGAAGTTAAACTACCATTATTTGCAAATGACATGATACCCTACATAGAAGACCCCAAAAACAGCACTAAAAATCTAATAGATTTAATAAGCCAATTCAGTAGCATAGCTGGATACAAAGCCAACACGCAAAATCCATAACCTTTCTGTACATGAACAACAAACTCACAGAGAAAAATCAGGGAAACAATACCTTTCATAATAGCATCCAAAAAAAAAAAAAAAAAAAGAAAGAAAGAAAGAAATGCCTAGGAATAAATCTAACGAAAGATGTAAAAGACCTCTACATTGAAAACTACAGTACGCTAAAAAAAGTGATTGAAGAAGATATTAGAAAGTGGAGAGATAACCCTTGCTCTTGGGTTGGAAGAACCAATATAGTGAAAATGGCTATACTTCCAAAACTGTTATACAGATTCAATGAAATCCCAACCAAAATTCCAATAGCATATCTTACAGAATTAGAGAAGACAATCCTAAAATTCGTCTGGAACCAGAAGAGACCTAGAATAGTGAAGACAATTCTGAGCAACAAAGGCAAGACAGGGTGTCACAATCCCTGACTTGAAATTATACTATAAAGCTACTGTGATAAAAACAGTGTGGTACTGGCAAAAGAAAGAAAGAAAGAGAAAGAAAGAAAACAGGCCCAAAGATCAATGGAACAGATTAGAAGAACAGAAACAACTCCAGACACACTAAGCCACCTTATCTTTGACAAAGGTGCCAAACACATTCACTGGAAGAAAGACAGCCTGTTTTAATAAATGGTGCTGGAAAAACTGGCTCTGCACATGCTGAAGATTAAAATTAGACTCATATCTTTCACCATGCACTAAACTAAATTTGAAATGGATCAAAAATTAAATATTGAAGCAGAAACAATAAATCTGCTGGATGATACAGTAGGTAAAACTCTTGAAGACATAGGTGTAGGCAAAGAATTTATGAACAATACCCTGACTGCACAAAGAATCAACAACTTGGATCTCATCTTACTAAAAAGCTTTTGCACAGCAAGAGAAACCACCAACAGAGTGATGAGACAACCCACAATGTGGGAGAAAATGTTTGCCAGTTGTTCCTCAGACAAAGGATTACTATCGAGAACATATAAAGAATAAAAATAAATCAGATCTCTCAAATTTAAAGACCCAGTCCAAAAATGGGCATCTGAGGTGATTACATACCTCTCAGATGAAGAAATACAAAGAGCAAATAAATATCTGACATCACTGGTCATTCAAGAGATGCAAATTAAAATAACACTGAGATTTCACCTCACCCCAGGAAGAATGGCTAGTATCAAGAAATCAACCAATAACAAATGCTAGAAGGGCTGTGGGGGAAAAGGAACCCTTCTACACTGATGGTGGGGGTGTAGACTGGTGCAACCACTGTGGAAGTCAGTGTAGGTATTCCTCAAAAAACTACAACTGCTGGTCCCATTTGACCCAGGTATTCCCCTTCTGGGTATCTTCCCAAAAGAATTTAAAACATCCTACCACAGCAATGTATGTGTGCCCATGTTCATAGCAGCACAATTTGTAATAGCTAGATCTTGGAGACAACCTACACGCCCATCAGTTGAAGAATGGATGAAAAAAAGATGTGTTTTTTTAATACAACGGAGTACTACTCAGCCCTAAAGAAGGAAAAACTGGAGACTTTTGTAGGTAAATGAATGCCACTTGAGACCATACTCATAAGTGAAATAAATCAGACATGCATGTGTAAATATCCTATTGTCTCACTAGTATGAGAAGCTGAAAGCATATATATGTGTGTGTGTATATATATATATATATGAAATATAATTAAGATAGTTATACTACTGATTTCTCTGAGTTCATTGAAGAGAAAGATTTGTGCTGGTATTGTTCAGATGATTGAATGCAGATATCGTGTGCTCTGGGTGAATGATTTGGGGATGATAATGCGCCATGTATATACTATTGTTGTCCCCTGATTATTGTTTTCAAAATTTTTTTTAATATTTTATTAATAATAAAAGACAAGGCAGAAGAGAATCCCCCATACTTGCTACATTGCCCACTGTAAAGAGATGCTTGGGTTGCTGACCAGAGGCCTGGCCAAATCTACAAAACAAAAGTTGGTTGATGTTCCTTGGTTGCTACCAATCCAGCCAGACCTCCGAAACAGCAGGTTGCTTACGGGGGTGGGGGGTGGGGGGGGTGGTGTTAGTAATGTTTGTCCCTGATTCCAAGCCCATGCCCTGGTGCTGCTCAGGCCGGGTTGGGGGCCCCGCGAGGGGCCCTTCTCCTCCTCCAAGGTCCTGGGGTCAGGACCCTGGAAGGCGGTCCATATTGAGTTGTGATCGGTGCCTGCGCTGCTCGGGCCAAAATGTTTTTTTATCTTTGAAATAAAATGGTTTTGAAAAAAAAAAGACTGTGTGTGTGCGTGTATGCTCTAAGAAGAGATGACACTAGGGTTTTAATCGCTCAGATTTACAAATTGTGGGCGTAACCCACTGTCCAAAGCTGAGCCCCATCCGGATGGGAACAGGAAGGTGTCCACCTACAGGGCCAGAGAGACCTTCGGTCCCCAGGAGCCACTGCTGTGGTCAGAGGAGAGAAACAGCACCCCCGATTTTTCCGTGAGGGCTTTGAGGCCTTCGTGATGAGGGAGGCGCAGGCCTGTGAGCCCCGAGAGACCACTGTTTTCCCCGTGCCCCCCGTGCCCTCCGACCCCTCGTCTAGTACCCAAAGTGCCGCTGCAGGGTCCCGGCTGCTTTTGCCCTGCTTTCGGATTCTGACCTAGGAGTGTGGAAGACTCTCAGCGCCTCCCGCCTGGAGAGAGCCGGTGCTGATCCCCGCGGCGGCATGGGAGACACCAGTGACGCGCAGGGCGGGTGCTCGGCGGTGGGTTCCCTCGCGGCTCACGGCAGCAGCGCCGCGTCCCCTGCCAGCCAGGGCGGGGGGCTGAGCGTGAAGCTGCCCCTGCGGCTGGTGACCGCCTGCACTGTTTGAAGAAGTAGCTGGAAACGCTCAGTGAGACATTAACTTGGCTAGATCATTACACGCCATTAAAGGAATGAGCAGTACAGAAAAGTGTTGCCAGCAAACATGTACTAACCCACAGAAATTTTTAAAAAGTGCCTCCTGACCAATGAGGTGAGAGGAAGAGACACACAAAGTAGCCTCTGTTGGGAGCAAAGCTAGGCAAAGGGACACCTGCATGCAAACAGAACTCCCAGGAATACAGGGAAGGAAAGGAAAGCGATTTGTTACAGAGCTAGACCTCTGGATGGTTTTTATGACTTCTTGTTGATGTTCCATTGTTATGAATGTAACAAATTTAAAATAACCAAAAGGGATGGATTTACAGGGAGGGATGGCTTTTTTGCCTGAACTACTATAGAAAACATCTTAACCTAAACTGTGTGCATGATGAATCCAGAGTGGCCCAAACCCAGATTCTATGAAGTCATTTTGTATGGGGCGACAAAACTGTGAGGTCCTGAACCCCAGGACGAGCCCCAGCGGCATCAGGGATAGGGACGAGAGCCTTAGCGGGCTGCTCTCTGCAGAAGGGAGGCCAATAGCGCAGCTCTCAAGCTGAGCGGCTGAGAAAGCCCAGAGTAAGGCGGCCTCATGGCTAGAGAGGAAGAGAACAGTATTTGTCAATTTCTACTGGGAACCAGCCCATGAAGAGAAACAATAAGGATGGTCTAGCGGGGATACATTGTGCATAGAAAATTGGCCAACAAGAACAACAAAAATGTTTTCCCCCTTGGGAGGAGATGAATCTAGCTCGTGGGGTATAAATGTGTTCTGCAAAAGCAATTAGAGTTGGAGTCCTTGAAAGAAAGCCAGCTCGGCAAGGGCGCAGGAAATTCCACTTCCCCAGGCTTCATGCCAGGGGTGGAAATGTGGGTGCTGGATGCCTGCTCCCCATGAGTGATTGTTTTGAATCTTAAACCGAAGGAGGCCCAGTAATGACCTCTGGAAATCACAAAGCCACCAACTCGGGTGACTAAGATGGCTTTAGCAGACAACAAAGCATGGGGGAAATTTCAGATCAAATTCATCTAGTGGGGAAGAACACCAACTCTGGAATCTTACAGACTTGGGCTTGAATTCCACTTGGGACGATCGAATAATTGTGGACACTCAGCCCATCAATAAAGTGGGGGACAGAATACTTTCTTGGAGACCACCGTGTTGTATTGCATTGAATGTGTTGAGTGAATTGCCTTAATCTACTCAAGGTAATTAAGGAAAGGAGAAATAATTGTGCACTACAGATATCAGATGGGCCCATGAGGACAGAGCGTGGGGGGGTCTCAGAAGTGAGGGTTCCAGGCATTAAGATACAATGGCCTTCGGAGAAGCTATCGCTGTCGCCTTTTGTCTCAGCAGAGTCTTGGATCCCAACATGACCCCTCCACCGGCACGCTTGCTGGTTCTCATAGTTTATCCAAGAGTAAATTCCAACAAGTAGGAATTTCACTACATGGTTTTCCTGATGGCAGCTCAGTCTCCCTCTGGTCTAGTGAACTGTACCCCAACAGGCCAGGCCTGGGTCACCCCAGAAGTCGCCCGCTTCCTGGAATGAAACAGGAAGGATGTGGGTGAGAATAAAGAGTAATGGCAGGGGTCTCTGTCACGGGATCTTGCCTGGAGGTGAGGGTGGAGTGAGATAATGTAGGAGAAGGGTCTAGAACATGACCCGTGGGGCTCGACAGCGAGGCCTTTGGAACAGCACAGTGACGGACCAGGCAGTGAATTCTGATCCGCTTATTTTGCTGCACCTGTTGTCAGAGAAGGGGCAGCAGTCGGGGGAAGCCAGGAAAGCACCCTTCGGGACCAAAGCGGCCCGCGGAGAAGGGCCTGTCCGACAGTGGGCGCCCGCCCTTGGGTTCCTGCAGCCTGGAGATGGGGACCCCAACTCCGGCCCTGTCTCCCCTGGGCGTCCCGCAGCGTGCAGTGATTTGAAAGCTGCCCAGTGGGATGACTGAAGTAGCTGGATATTTTCCTTGGCTGTACATAGAGGCACTGGGTAACTGACCAACTTTATTTTTTTTTATTTTACTCAATTGTTTTCTCCTCCTCCACTGATTTTGATGAGATTGGTGGACAGTAGAAACAAGGCAGGGCGCACGTGAAAGGTCTTCCTTCATCACTGAAATCCTATTTACTATTCTGAACGCCACTGGGGTTGGAGCCCAGGGCCTTAGGCGCACGAGGTAAGCTGACTGCCCGATGACGCCCCATCCGCCCCGACTCCCAGCTCCTCTTCCCTGGCTCTGAGAAACCACACAAGCAGAGAGAAGCAGGCAGCTCAGCTAAAACCCGAGACTTCCTGCTTAGATCGAGCAGTGTTTAGAATGCAAGCCCCCTCCCTGGCTAAGGGGCCTTCAGGCTGTGGGTGGGCGTGCTGGGCTCCTTGCACACCTGCAGCGGTTGTGGTGCCCGGAGGCAGCGGGGTCCATATGAGAAGGATTATCCCGAGAAACCCAAGCTCTAAAACTGATATGGTAGCCAGGTGTGGTGGCACATGCCTGTAATCCCAGCACTCAGGGAGGCTGAAACAAGAGGATTGATTCAAGTTCGAGGCCAGCTACAAAGTGAGTTCAAGGCCCACCCGTACTGCATAGTGAATCCTGTCTCGAAAAGATAAACAAACAAACAAACAAATATTGATATTGTAACTAAATAAGTAAATAAATAAAATGGATATTGCACACAAGGTAATTTGTCAAAAAACAAATTTACAAAACACACACACCGGATAGTTGCTCTTTGGGTCATTTTGATTCATTAATCTATCAAATTTTTAGGGCTGTGAGTGCCTAAGACCAAAAATATAAATAAAGGCAAAATAAGTGAACTTCTCTCTGAAAGACCTTTTGATGGTTTCAGACTTGTGGGAGACATTACCTAATGTATTTCCTTCTTTTCTCACATGCGGTTTTCCAGACTTTACCCTTGGGAGCTAACTTCTACTTTAGTGGAAGGTCAGTGTTGACTTTGGAAGTACAGACCTGATACTGTCACTGGGAAAGTCCTAGGAGCCCGGACGCAGGTGGGGAGGAGGAAAGCACCTCCCTGTCCACGCGGTGAGGGGACCATGGCGTCCCCCACTCGGGCTGCAGAGTCCGGGGGAGAAGGCCACACTCAGGCTGGCTCACCAGGCCACCAGGGGTCTGTGCTTGTCCTGCCAGGCCCTCGGAGACTGTGCACAAGTCCTGAGAGTGCCCAGGTGGGGCTGCCGAGGCAGGACCTGGAGGCCCCTCCTCATGGCGTGGCGGGTGATGGCCCGCGGTTTACAGCTGGGTGTCCCCCACCTTTTAGACGTCTGCACCTGGAAAACCCACCAGCACCAGCATTCCAAACATCACACTCCTGGGTTTTCCTTCCCAAGCCATGCACTTCTACTGATGAGTGCGTGCTCGGCCGCCCTCCCCTCTGGGCCCTAGCCCCGGGGTTACTCTCAGCATTTCCTCGCCTGCACCGCCATAGCCAGTTTTGCTGAGTCAGGTCAATCATGCGTGCTAGTAAATCTTTGACTTTGTGTTTAGTTCTATGCCTAGATTCCGTTTAAAATTCATCTTTCTAGTCTTTTCTTTTCAAATATAAATGATAATCAGTTTTCTGAAAGTGAGTCATTTTGTAAAAGTACACACGAATGGATATTTTTATGGAAACTAGAACTGGGCACAGTGGCACACATCTGTAATCCCAGCAATTTGGGAGGCTGAGGCAGGAGAATTGCAAGTCTGAGTTGTACCTGGGCAACTTAACAAGACCGTGTCTCAAAATAAAAAATAAAAACACCCGAGAATACAACTCAGTGTGAAGGCCTGGGTTCAGTCTCCGGTGTATTGAACAAAACAAACCAGCACATAAACGAACAGCACTATTAGAAATGTACATGTAAGTAATCCAAGTAAAAATGGCCATGATGTGAATGATTAGACAGCTTATAGAGAAATGAACACGCGAAGTTTCCCCCATGAAAAACAATGGTAATGACAGTGGCTCGGTGAGGGACCTGACCCTTCCTCCCGTGTGACGCCGGCCGCATGTCATGGGCGTCCTCGCCGTGGAGAAGCGGCCCTTTAGCGCGACGGCCCAAGCCTCATTTTGTCATTGTGGATGAAAACCTTTATTTTTATACCAAAGCTAAAAACTTCAGTTATCATGAATCACAGCCACGTTAGGTGACATTTTATAGACATGCAAACTTAAAAAGGTTAAAAAAAAATAAAGACAGAACCACACTCTGGACGTCGGTGTGTGCCGGGGGCATGAACCGGGACGCCTCATGGTAGCTGGGACATCCCCGGGCTTTGCACCTGCTGTGAAATTTTACAGCCAGCCAAAGACCCCAAAAAGGTTAGGCAGTAGAAGCTGGTTGTCCTGAAAATAATACACAGACACGTTTTCTGAAACACTTGGGAATTTTTCATTGTTTTTCTGAAAATACAGGGAAATGTGTGATTCTCCAGGGCTGAGATGGTCTATGAATTTCTTCGCAGGGGTAAGGGGAGGTCGGGTCTTACTCCTTCACACCGCTGGGCTCTAGTGTCCGCCTTTTGATGCCTGCATAGCGTTTCACATATTCGGTGTACAGTGAAATTCTATTTAAGGGATATTTGGCCTGAAGCAGAAGATTCATTACTGTTAAATGAAAAGCCAGTTAATGGGATACCTGCATGGATTTCAGTGACACTGCGTTCTGATGCTTTAAACCCTTCCTGTAAATGAGACACAACACCAGCTGCTGTGGGAGCCTGCGTCTGTAACCTCCTCTGGTGAATCGGGGAGCAGGGCTCCCCTGGGGAAAGGAGCTGCAGCTCCTGTGCGTCCAAAAGCGCGTGCTGCTTCACCGCCCTCACCTGTCCCAGCATACGGAGCACAAATGCGTGGTTTTGTTTCTTACAAAATACAGACCCGGCCAGGGATATAGCTCAGCTGCCTGGTGCCTGCCTGAAAAGCGCGAGGTCCTCAGTTTGATTCCTAGCTGGAAAAAAAAAGAAAAGAAATAGGATCTACAAGGAACCCACTGAGTACGCCCCACGGGCACCGCCATCCTGGTCACCAGCCTCGGCGCTGGGACAGGACCTCTGCACGCTGCGGCCAGGTGCTGAGGGAAAGAGGGACCCGCGCCGCAGGGAGAGACGCCCTGGGACCGCGGGAGCCCGGCGCTGTGCAGCTGGCCTCGCCCCAGCTCACTGCCCCACCGCAACAGAGCGGGCCTGCCTGCCTCCTCCTCTACACAGCCTTTGCGGTGCAAGGGCAGGGGAGCCCGCACACCATCAGAGCACCCGTGTCCCCCGAGTTCAGCCTCTCTCGTCTTTTTGCTCCCTCTGCCCTAATCCTCAGCTGCGTGCTCCAGAAGCACGGCACACCGCTCCATTCCGCTTCTCAATCTCTGCCTGTCCTCCTCACGGCCAAGGACACCCCAAGGACAGGGACAATCCATCCTGCTTACTTCTTTTATTCATGTTTTTAAAAGTTTGAGACAGAGTCTTGCTAAATGGCTCAGGCTAAGCTCAAACTTTCCATCCTCCTGCCTCAGCCTCCTAAGCAGCTGGAATTGCTAGCGAGTGATAGAATACCCAGCTGAAGTGTTCACTCTCAGAGCGTCCTGCGACCCTTAGAGCTTTCCCGCAGCACGGGATGAGCGAAAACGCCCTGCACTTCCTCTCCGGCCTCTGTGAGGCCGTGGTGCCTGCCGCATGCGGGAGGGTTGCCCACAGCGTTGCTCGCCGTGGTTGAGTCACTGGAGCACCCGCGGGTTTTCCCGGAATTCCGTAGGGTCGTGGGTGTAGCGCAGGGTGATGGATTGGTACAACATTTGTGTCTTCAGTTTTTCTAATCGGCTTGCTTCCAAAAGAGAAAGGCAGAGTTGCCGGGAAGCCAGGGACCTGCAGGGATGGACCTGAATCGCGTCCCCACTCCATGGGGGTGGGCTTGCTCGACCCTGAGGACAGTGGTCCCCCTTCCCGTGACAAGGGCTCATCGCTGTGACAGATGGAGCTGGAGGGCTCTCACCTAGAGAGCAACCAGGGACCGAGCCCTTCCTCACTGGGGCCACAGGGGGGCTCCCCAGTTCCCGTCAGTCACACAACTTCCCTGCTTCCCGCGCTCACCAGTGACGCGAGCGTGCCCGTCAGCTCGCCTGGGGTCTCCCCCGGGACGCCTGGTCCCCCGCACCTCTTCTTCCCTGGCTGTCACGCACCTGCAGGGTGGCTCGTGCGCTGTTAGGTACAGTGCACACGCGTGTGCGTACACACCAGCCCACACCGCCTGCCGGGTGCAGGGCCAGGCTGGGACCCTGGGGACAGGCCCCGTGTGGCTCTGGCGCTGCTGCTGCTGCGGGACCGTGACTGCCAGGACAGGGCTGGGGTGGTGACGCCCTCCGGCTGTCCTCCCGCACCGCACTCAGTGGTGGTCAGCACATCACGCTGGCCCGGGGGGCGGGGAAGCAACGTCCTGTATCTAAGGAGCCGATCACAGGCCCCAGCAGCAGGGGCCTGGCGGGCCGGGGGCCGACTGCAGGAGGCTAACAGCCGTACCTGAGCGTCCCCCAGCTGGGCCTGGAGGTGGCTACTGACAGCCGCAGCCCCGACATGTCTTCTCTCCCCACCCCCAGCTTCCACCGAGGACACAGGACTCAGCTCCTGACAGCTCGCTGCTGGCGCCGAGATGACCTTAAGTAACCCCAAATTCAGAGCCTCAGTTTCCCCCCTCACCACATTAGCACCAGGGCTGGGGCGGAGGCCTGGAGAGGGCGGGGCAGCAGCACGGAGCCCAGGGGCCCGGGGAAGCCTTTCCTTGGTCCTGTTCTTCCCTTTCTCTCTTTTCTTGTCTTGTCTTTTCTCCTTTCCTTTCCTCTTCTTTTTTCTTGTCATTTCTTTTCTATAGCTTAGGATAAAAGTGTAACAGTTTGAGCTTCAGAAACACACGCCAGAGGAAAAGATTAATAAGAAAGGCCACTTCGTGTTCTCTCAAACTAGCAAGTTGAGCAGTGAGATTGCTTCGGTGGAGATGTTTTGTAACAGTGTAGTGGTGGGGGGAGCCCACTCCTCTACCACAGCTGGAAGCAATTCCTACAATCTCTCTAACCCTTGGTAGAAATTTCATAAAAACCCAACAATACAAACCACAATGATTGACTAGGTCAAGTAAATGTGTGGACTAAGAAGCTAGCATTGTGGTTTCTGAACCTGACGCAGAATTTGGGTCCTGCGAAAGGAGATACATGATCGTAGAATTGATCCTGTGCCCAGAGCCCACTGAGATTTTGCTAGGGTTTTCAAGGTGCGTAAGAGGAAACTAAAATTTAAAAAAGGTCATGTAAGCTGGGCGTGGTGGCGCATGCCTTTAATCCCAGCACTCGGGAGGCTGAGGTAGGCGGAGCGTTGTAAGTTCGAGGCCGGCTTGGGCTACAACGCAGCGCAAGGCCAACCTGAGCTACATAGTGCAACCCTGCCTCAAAAAACCAGGGCCAGGCCGGGCGTGGTGGCGCACGCCTTTAATCCCAGCACTCGGGAGGCTGAGGTAGGCGGAGCGTTGTGGGTT
>RJWM01029613.1:0-24270 GCA_004363535.1 Dasyprocta punctata | reverse complement strand
TTGCAACTCCTCAATATTTCTTACTATTTAGGAAATTTATGAATTATAAAATAATATATTTAAATTTAATATATTTTAAATGGTTGTCAGTTATGTGCCCCTGACTATTTACAGTATTTTTGGTGGCAAATAAGATAATTTGCTTTCTTCTTGCTTGCCAATTTGTAAATCTACCCATGAATCAACCTATATTTTTTTTAACCATGTGCTTGCATTGGGCTCAAAACCATACATAGCAAATTATGTTGAACTTTATTTCAAATGTTTTTTAGATCTACAGTCTCTATAAAGACAATAACCTACACATTTTTGTCATGTAGGTGTGTGTTATAGTTTGTGTCTAGATGTCCCTCCAAAATCTCATGAACTTTTATATGGGGCTTTTTTGAAGGTAGCTGAATCTAGAGTTTGTGATTGATTCATGGTTCAATACTGGGATCGAGGGTGTTTGCTGGATCAATCCGCTGATGTGATCGGCAGAGCCCTAATTCCAGCAATCTAGATAAGATCAAAAGGACAGAAAGAGGCTTGTTTTTCCCTTTTTGCTCTTGTTTTTGCTGTCTTCTGCCTCCATGTAGAGTTGTCCCTCTGCCATGTGCCACCCTGCCTCAGAGCCAGCTAATTATAGACTGTAACCTCTATAAACTGTGAACTAAATAAACCTTGTGGATGAAGTTTTAGTTTTTGCTGGTGCTTTCAAAATTTTCTCCTTAGACATAAGTTTGTATATGTGTATGCATAGGATGGCTAAAATGATTATACTTTTAAATGTATTGGTTATTGAAAAGGAACAGATGATACTCACATGTTTCCATTAATTTTGCATGCCTGTATCTGTTAATCTAAACAACTCTTTTGAAGGTAGCAATGTGCAATATTGCAACCGTTGTCAAATTCCTATCATCTTGCTTTGTAAACCTATAATACAACTCTTTTCGAATTGTAAAAAAATAAAAAAAATTTTTAAAAAGACAGCTAGAAAAAAATAATATAAAATAAACTTTTTTCCTTTAACCTTGGGTGTCAGGTGTTTTGCCTCAGCAATGAAAGAAAAGTAACTCTATGTTCCTAAATTTTAGTTTTATTGAACAGAGTTGTACTAACTTTGAAACATGAAATGGGACCTCTTTAAATTCTTGCAACTCAAGTGTTTTGGGATATGACTTCCTCATTTTGTCCCTTATTTTATAAAGGTCTGTGTGACCATCTCTATGTAAAAATTCCATTAATTTTAAGACATAGTGAAGTCGTATTAGGTGAAATTGGAATAACGGTTTAAATTCTATAACATAACACTTGAATGTGAGTCACAGCTGGGATCTCTATGAACTGTGCAAATTTGAGCTAGATGCTTTGTGTCTTTTTTTTATCTTTTAGGTAAATAAAACTGCGAATAGTGCCTGCATCATGAGATAACATGTTTTGAAGCAACATGCATTGGGCTTGTTGGTTAAAAATGACTAATAATATCACAGTTTTATCAAGGTATTTATTTAACATTTAATCATTATTCAATTGTATCATTTATATGTGTATGTATGTATTTGTGTATATATGCATCACATAATCTGTCAGGACTAACACAATTTAGAGTGTTGGCAAAAAAAATGCATGTTATTATTATTCCTTTGAGATTTACATTATAAGAGTTTTCATTGAATCAATGTTATTTAACTAATGATTGCATTAAATTGCAAAAGAAAAGGAGAAAATAAAACCAGGCCAAAAAAATCTGTTTTCTGTTGAGTTAACACTGTTCCAGGCAACAAGAGAAATTCTGTTTACCAGTATCAGAGTAATGAGAAGAAGGCTAGGATTGGGTGGGAAGAAATTACAGATTACAAATTTCCATGAGAAAACGTATAAGAAGCCCATCATAGGTTTGAAAACAAGAAAATAGATGTTTGGAATAAATACTTTTGTGAAGAGATAGTCAGTGGAATTACTAGTGGAAATGAAAACGGCAGCTGCATTGGTAGCTCTGAGTGTTCCTCAGCCTCTATGATCAACTTCATGTGCTATATCATGGAACTTGGAAATATGAACCCAGAGAGACTACTACAGGAGTGAACTAAGTAATTAAACTCAGAAGTGATAAAGGTATGAATAAGAAGTTAACCAGAGATGCAACTGTGACACAGTGATGCACAGGCACAGATTTGCAGAAGAGATTTTAATGTGTTTTTAATGTGTTTGTAAAAGCTGTGGAAATCTTGGCACAGTGCCCAAACCATCAAGGATCCATGCAACTAGGTCAGAGGGAAGGCTTGAGATTGAGAGGCAGAGAAACAGCATGGAGGAGGCCAGCAGCAACTGAAGGGGAAATCAAGTTCATTAATTAGGGGAATTAATTGGATAGCTGTGACTTTTGCCTTATGTGGTCAAACTAGATTGGAAAAACAGATTGTAAAGTGTATACAATTTAGTAGCTGAGCTTAAAATATAATCTTGTAAGTGAACCTGAAAAATGAAGACATAAACTTGGCAAAGACTGAGAAGCGTGAACCACGTGCAGCACTGTCAATAACTGTCATATTTAAAAAGCATTGCTTAATGAATCTTGTTTCTTAGGGACTATTTCAAACCAACCCAACGAAAGAGATTAACAAATTGGTCAGTAGCTGAAGCAAATTAAATGCTATTTCAATAAAAATTGTAGGTTTTGAATAGATCTTACTAATAATGCATTTATACAATGAATTTATTGTGACCAAATGTAGCAGTTTTTAATCTCTTTTAAACTTTTAAAACCTCAAAGTTTTAGTAGAGTCAATGAATAATTTTTATGCAGGTTAATATTTGAAGTTTTTCTAATATTTTTGTGAGACTTTGTGTCTAATTTCTGAAACAAAATCATTTTAAGATCCCTGTTTTTCTCCCCATACTTTGCATATTTATTGTTAAACCTATTCTGTGTGTCATAGTATTTTATTACTCCTTCTCTCACTCCACTCCCTTCTCTGTCCTTCCTCCTCTCAACTCCCCACCCCAGAATTAAAGCCAGAGCCTTAGCCCTGGGATTTAGCTCAGTGGCACAGTGCTTGTCTGGCAAGCATGAGGTTCTGAGTTCGATTCCTAGTACCAAAAACAAAAATGCAAAACCTTCACATTGAGCTGTATCCTTAACCTATCCCTTTTCTTTTCTCTTTTCTTTTCTATTTTTCTTTATTTATTTATCTTTTTCTTGAGATAGGTTGCACTAACCTGCTAAATTCCCTAGGCAGGGACTAAACTTGTGATCTGCTACTTCAGCTTTCCAGAGTGCTGGGATTACAAGTGTGAACCACCACGCCTGGCCTCTTTCTCTTCTGAACAGAGTATTCCAGTAAAATTTTTTCCCAGTAGCAAGATAGCCCTACAATTTCTAATGTTGATGATATTCAGTAAGATATATTAATTCAGATAAGTAAATTCTTAATTAAATTTGCAGTTGAAAATCACTAATAATTAAAATATCATGCTATTTTATACTTCACACTGTCTCATATTTTGTACATGAATTTGTGAAATAGATGCAATTGTTAAATTATAGTTTTGAAATGGGCATATGACTTGTCCATTGTTAATTTATCTAAATACCTGTAGGGTTTAGGCTTGAATATTTTGACTATGGATTCAGTATTATTTCTAAATTCAATATATGGAGGAGGGTTTTCAACTGAAAAGACACAACAGACACTATTCTAGTAACAACTATGAACTATGTTAGTCAAAAACTGAATGAGCTTATAATATAAAGGAAAGGAGGTACTGCTTTTAGTTTAGCAAGAGTTTTACTGGAGTTTACTATGAAGGTAATAGAGTTTTTAAAAAGTGAGGAAGGACAACTAATATAAACAAAAGAAAGATAAGAGGAGATTTTCTGAAAGGAGGCTATTGAGCCTGACTTAGAGAATGTGAATAAAAGACAAATAATTTACAGTCATAATAATTGAAGTGTTATGAAAGTGTGAGGACATGTACACAGGCAAAGAGAGAAAGAAAGAAAAAAAGAAAGAAAGAAAGAAAGAAAGAAAGAAAGAAAGAAAGAAAGAAGAAAGAAAGGAAGGAGAGACTTCCATATATCACCTGAATTAAGGCATGGTGCAAGGGAGGAGATGTGGAAACTGATGTGGGAATACACCATGTGTTTACAGCTTTTAGCTATTGATTCCCATTTAGCATGTTTGTGTTTATCATTCCCTTTCCATTGCTCAGTGTCCTCTTTTAATTTATTTGTTAATTTGAAAATTCTATACCTTGTAAAAGAGATTTTGTGCATAATGGATATTTGGGAAAATCATCAGCTGACAAACTCATATTTTGGCTTACAGTCCTTGGGCTGTGCTCCTTTCTATATGTAATGTAAAGCCCATTTGTGCACAATAAGTAGAGAATCATGAGCATTTCAGTGTTGTCAATACCAGCTGTTAGTAATAGGCAGGATTTGTATTTCTTCTCTTTATCTAGCCTTATATACATATCTGCTATTTAAATGAAAATTATTGTGAGAGAAAATTATTACAAAAGAAAAGTCCTGCCCAAATATTATCATCAGTTGATGAAAATCCAGAAAGGTATTTGGAAATATTAGTAATGTAAAATTTTATAACCCTAAATTCTACATTTAACCAAAATGAAGCACTATCACTTTTTGTGAAAAATTACCACATTTAGTAAATTTGGGTGGATTTTAAACCACATCTCTGCTACAGAAGTAACATGATATTTTGATTTATTTATCAACAAATTTTTATGAGGATTTGATAATATAGTCTACTCAAACCACTCTAAAGCATGTTGTGATCACTCATTGACCAAGTTTTTACCTACACTTCCCGAATACTGGAAGTAGGTTGGAACTATGTCTTACTGAATTTCAAGTATATTTCACTAATGTTGCCCTTAGCATAGATCAGTTTTATACAGGAAGAATATACATTAAAATCAAGATAGAAGCATTTCAAATTGGCTTTCATTTAACAAGTTTGCTTGTATCCAGAGAAATTTTACTTTCTTCTGTCAACAATTTCATTTATTTTCTTTCATTTAACTTACAAAATTCCAATGCTTGAGCTTTGTATTAAATGCCCATCATGTTCTTATCAAACAGAATTATTGAACAACATCATATTAATAATGTATCATACATATTATTCTTCATCTAAAATGATATTATTATGATACTTCCCACATATTAAGTGATAGTCAGATAAATTTGAAATAACCCTCATTATGACTTTTATCTTTACTCCAAACCCCAAAATCAGGGAAAATGAATCACTCAAGTGCACACATTTCTGCCCAGAGTGCTTAATTAGAAGTAATAAGTGATTTGTAAATGCAATCGAACTAGGGCAAGTAAATTCTATTGACTTATATTTCATCTCAGTTTCCCTTTAATCATACGAGAGGTGCTCAGCCATTAGAAGGACAAGTAAGACCAGAGTGCAGCCTGAGACAAGGATATGTTGAGTAGAATGCTGAATCAGAAACAAATTTATATTTTAGAACACTAGCTATGAGCCTTGATGCATTTAGTTTTAAATACTACCTCTACTTTTAGTAGTTGTTTTGTCATGAGCAAAATTCACTAAGTCTTAAGCTTACTAAGCTTTGTTTTTCATACTATAAAATAAGTTTTAACTTTGGCCAGGTTTATACCAGAAAAGTCATCATGCACCTTTTTCACTGAGTGCCACAATATGTAATATGGGCCTAACTGTAATACCTACTTTAATGACTGCAACAAACCATATATGTGGACACCAGAGTTGTCTCCATTTCTCATGCCTGGACAGCTGGTGGGATGAGCCAGTGATGTCTATTCTTATTAAATATCGAAGTCTTTTGTTTCCTGAAAGAAAGAAACTAATCATTAACAGATTTCATTTTAAAGGTGTTTAATTGAGCTTAATATCTTGAGGCCAGAGATCTAAGTCTTCTAAGAGTTTAAAGGATATTCACTAATTTGCCATTCATTCATTCATTCTTGAAACACTTATGTGAAGCCATAATATTAAAGAACAATATGTGTAAATCTGACTTTATTTAACTACTGCCATTCCTCTCACCTACAATGTAAACTTCAACTAAATATCTATGAACTCAGTTTTAAGAGTAATCCCTTTAGTGTATTTTTAAAATGTGAGTATCTTCACATAATTGTTTTTGGAGTAATATAGGTATACTGTTTTATGGTAGAGAGAATGATACAGAAAAAGAGAAAGAAGAATGAGGAAATTTATGAAAATAGGTAACAAAGAATAGGATACAGAGGGGAATAAAGCCAAAAAGGTTTCTTAGCAGTGGTTAGAAAGGTCCGGAGTCCAGTAAGTAGTGTGAGGAGTTAAGTAGTGGTAGAACAGTTTAATTTTAGAAAAAGAGCAGAAATCGAACAGAATAAAAGAGAAATGGCAGAATGAGGGCAAGAGAAGGCAAAGACTCTTCTATCAAGCATTGATAAGAATTCTTTAAATGAAAAGTGTGACCTAGAATGAATTGGTATTTTTAGTTTAATGGTTACCTGAGAAAAAGGCAGCTGACAGTTGTTGAATAAAAATCACTCAATATTCAATTTTAGAATGTTTTTAAAAATCTCTTTGAGTCCAGACTTCTTAAGAAATCTAATTTTGATAAGAGCATGATACATATTTAGATTATAGAACCATCTCATGAATCTTAATTGTGCCAATTAAGGTGTATATTCAATATTCTACACTAAATATCTCTTAACCCAATCCTGTTTGGAAAGACATCTACTCACCAACATATTCAAAACACCTATTTTTCTTGGATAATTTGTATTCAAACATTTTTAGATGTCATAGAAAGCAGATCATGGATGTAGATGAGAGGACAACATCTATAAAACTCAAATTCTACTGCTAGTTTTTCCCATCTGCTCTTATAGAATGTCAAATATTTATGAGCATCCTGGAAGTTATCTTGCATGTACACAGAAGTGCAAGAGATCCTGGAGGATGGACTGTTTTTTCATGACTTTTTTCTGGTGACTACTGAGAGTTGCCTTGTTATCCTGACACTTCATCTATTGTTTTGTCATATAGCATGGAAATTTTCATGTGCCATAGTTAACCTGTGTTCCATTGTAGTGTAGGCAAATATACTTTTCGCATATGATTTTTACATAAGAGGGTTATTCAAGAAGCACTTAGTTTTCCACAATTACCTCAAGGTTTTAGAAAGCATTTGTCTTAAATGGGACAATAATTGAAACCATAAGTTAAAGGAAAAAAGGTTTATTTTGGCTTACAGTTTGCAGAGGCTTCAGTCCATAATTAGGTGACTCTAAATCAGGGTGGCATGGAAGAAGGGCAGTAAATGGGAGAAAATTCATGGCAGTGTAGGCAGAAGGCATCAAGGAGAAATCAGCATTTATTCTGTCCTTTTATAGTCCACTCAGGATATAGACCTACTGATTGGTGCCACCAACATCTAGGGAAGAATTTCCATTATCCACACCAAGAATTATGTGAAACCAGCTTAGTTATCACACACCCTGAAACCCAGTGTCACTCACCCTAATCCACCAATCCACCACCATAATCCAGCTACCACCCAAAAGTCCCACCTATGAGCACATAAAACTTTGGGGAACATCTAGATACAAGTCATAACAGCATTGTTTTGATTTTTGGTTGCATTCTATTTCTGCTTCTCCAACCTCTTCTTGCTGACTTTTGTCATGAGTGTAATTGGTATTGGAATAAGACACAGATCTCTCTGAGAACCGTTAGACTGTTTTTTTTTAAAATTTTAACTTCATCCCAAAGACACATTTTTATGCTTTGGTCAAGTTACAGAGTTTGTTCCTCCTTTCCTTGTGATGAGCTTATTCTCAGGAGCCCCAATGATACAACATGAAAATTAACTTTTGACCAATTCATTCATCCAGTTTGCTGCCAAGCCCTTCAAGTTGAGATCTCTGCTTTCAGAATAAAGATAAGTAATTACAATGATGATGATGATGATGATGATGATGTTGATGATTGTAAGAAAGCCCTTTATCTGTTCCAATAGTGGCACAAAAGTATCTTTAAATGTAAAAGTTTTAGCAGTAGGCATATCTTTCATGTCATATGCAGAAAATAACTTTTATTTCTTCTTATCTGAAACCTTCTAGCTAGTTTATCATCCTCTAGATAAATGTAACTTTTTCATGGCCTCATATTATTTTATAAACTGGTCATTCATATTTTGCATTGTTTTGTTTAGCTCATCTAGTTTTTGTTAGCTTTGTGCATGTGTGTGTGTGTGTGTGTGTGTGTGTATGATTGTATGGGTGCACATGTGTTTGTATTTGTGTATATCTGCTTAGATTCACAGGCACTTATAGTAGACAGATTTTATTTCTAGTGTAAATATTTCCTTAGTTCATGTCTACTTTTCAGTGATCTCCTCTTGGTGTAACCAGCACAGATCTTTGCCTCTGTTTCAAGATCCAACAGGTTCTACTAGTTTTATAGGGAAAGATGAAGTCTTATTGACCCAGCACTCAGTCCTCCAGGAATAGGTTACAGTAATGTTAATGACACAATGGCAATCTAAATATTGGAATAGAGAGAAAATCTGTTCGTAGCAACAACTATACCACCCTGGTAATAGCAAATAAATTAGCAAATTAATAGCAGCAAAGACACTCATGATCTGGATGTACTATGAGAACTAATAACATACTACCCTTAACTGTAAGAAAAAAGTCCTATATTTATTGTATAAACACTAAGGCACACAAAATATTGACATGCAGTTAAGAACTATTAACTGCAAAGTCTATACATATATAAAAATCAACAGTAGTAGCATTGAGATCTCTATCTAAGGATTAATACACTTTAATGGTTATACTATTAAAGATAGAAGAGATAAAGAATGTGTGAGTGGAAGAAGAAAAATTTGAAAAAATTAAGTGATGAAAAATGAGGAGAAAAATTAATAAAGGATCCTATAATATATTAAATGAAATGAATAAAATTAGATAAAAGTAATTGAAAAGAATATACAAAAAAGAAAAATAAAGGAAAAACTAAAACTAAAAAAAAAGATTTTGAAAAAAAGTGAAAAAAGTTTTAAGAAAATGCAAACCTCCAACAAACAAAGGAGAAAAAGAAGAAAAAAGTGCAGTAAAACAATTTTCTCTGCATATTTGAATAAGTAATTTCTTTTCAAGATCCATAGTTTTATAATCCACATTATCTTATTTTTCTTTCCTTAACTTGTGACCTGTGAGTCTGTAAGGCGACTCTATTCTCCAGTTGCCCCTCTGTCCATTCACCCCAGGCTGTGGCAAGTGTCCAAGTTGAGACATATTTTTGCTCATGTTGGTAGGTGTGGAAAACAATCAGACCTCTGATTTGTGCTAGATGTAGGCAGCACATATCATAAGGGATCAAGCAGATGTCTATATCCAATACCACCACTTTCATACCTAACTGTTTTGAAAAGATACATGGTAGGTCTGGTTTCTTACCATGGAGGTCAGGGTCTTGGGTTCTTCCTGCATTGAGCTTAAATTTCTCAGAGTGTCTATATCTAGTTTTCTCCCTGTCTGCAACTGTCCCCCAAGTCTGTCTCTTATCCAGTCACTGTGGAAGGGTAACACTGGGAATCCTGAAGTGAAGTTGTTTGTTGTTTTTCTGTAGCTCAGCTTTAAATAATTAATCCCTTCCCTAAATAACACCTGATTAAACACTCTGGCAATATGGCAAGTGGTACACTGGATAAATTTCCCAACAAGCAAGCATTGCAGAAAAAGTCAGTCTCAAAATAGAACCCATACTGTTTTTGAAGATTAAAATGGTTGTCTTTTCTTGGGACTAGGGCTGCTAAACTGGGCTGTTGTTTCTCCTTGGAGCTTCCAACCCTAGAAGCTTACCTTGCATGTGCAGGGACAGGTTTTCCTCCTTGGGAACTGGGATGAGCTTCCAGATGACTTTGTTTTTTTCTCATATTGTGCTCCATTTGTCTACCTCCTCTGTAGGCTTTTATTTTCTTGTCAGTTTCCTCCCAGTTTTTGGAGATCTTCTTTTGTTTCTTTTCACCAAGTTGTTAAATTCCATGTACCTGGATTCCAGGGCCTAGAGAGAATATATTTTGCTATTGATTGCTATTCCATTATTTTGGTCTAGAAGTAGTTTTATGGCTATGAATCAATCATTGGATCATCTTTCAGACTGTCTTTTCTACATCATTTTTATGTCTATGTTTTTATGTTTAGAATAAATCTTCATACCCTTATAAAAATGTTACCAAAACTTCTACAATCAACTAGACCCTGACTAAAGCTAAGGATATGCTATTACAACTTAATCACATTGACTTTATTGTCTCTTTTATATTTGTATCATCTTGTCTTTCAAGGACTGCCTCAAATTTACTTCCTTTGAAATTTCTAGATTGGCTTTTATTTATGTGCTAAGTTATAGCTATGCCCAAATTTCATTACATCTGAATCTTTTCATGAACACTGGACTTTTTCAAATTTAGCTTTCAGCATATAAAAGTTCTACCTAGTTTTGAGAATGAAAGATGAGCAGACAGTTCTTTCAGATACTCCCTAGCTGCTGTGGAAAGTGAATATGACTTAAATTCTGGAAATTTTGTTTTCCTACCAAGGAACTGACTCTTGAAAAAGTGGAACAAAATTAAAATTCAGTTAAATATTTTGGCAGATAAGAGTTTAGAAATGCAAGTAGAGTGGGTTTGGCCTCGTGTGCTGGATTCCAGTATTATATTGTCAAAAGGCTATGATTTTAGAGGCAAGCATGGTCCATAAATATGGAGCCATGAGAGGGTGTGCTGAAGGCTTGTAAACAAGTATTTTTTCTCATTTATACTTGGGGTCTTTTATTCCTACCTGCTTACTAAATTTGGACACACTAGACCATATGACCTATCCTTTTTTTTTTATTAAATTAGTTTGCTTTTCTGTTTAAAGTTAAAATTATTTGACATTCTTTGCAACAAGTAAACTGACTTGATATCAGAAGACAGATTCAGAAAATAGTCTATCAGAAGTGGAGGTGAGGAAGATTTAGGATTTGTAAACAGGACTATTTTGAGTATGAATCAGTTAAAATTTTGTTAGAACAGAGGCAAGTAAGTTGACATCCCATTTTATGTAGTGAATAAGTATCTAATTGATTTGTTATCCCTATTAGCTGTAATAAAATTCCTACTGAAGGTACCACTTTTAGGTTAATCCTTAGAACAGCATGCCAAAAAATTAAATTGAAAAACTGTAGAGTAGAAAATTTACCAATGTCAAGAGAATGATGCTGTTTGTTCAGCTGGCTGATTATAGTTTAGATTTCAAGGGGTCCTCCTAACTAAAATGAATGTTAGAAATGTTGTGGTGAAATTAGCCATGACTGTGAGATTTTAGTGTTCCTCTGGATTCTTTGGGTTGTTAATATATATTTTCAAGGTCCACTTAGAGAAAGTCTAATTTGTTAAGGATCAGAAATTTCCATTTTAGATTGAGGTTGGAAAGTTGACATTAGAACAGATTAATGTTTGAAAATATGTATTCTCAATGAACATTTTAGATAATTCTTGTCATATGATCAGAAGATCAACCATTGTGACATAGAAAGATTAATTAAATCTTTTGTGACAGAAGTGCTCAGGAAATGTGTTTTACTGATGATCAATCTTTTTATCTTCTAAGATAGTGGTTTAAAGACATCGTTTTTTATTTTGAGAAATACAGTGGTGAAGGAGCTTTAAGGTTCATGGACACTGCCTTAGTGACTTTTCTCTGTGAGCTATGAATTCTGCTTAGAAATGTTTCAGATCTGCTTTATTAGAAGTGGGAGTATTCTGTGGTTTCAGAAATAAAGAGACTCATGTAATTAGAAAGGTAAAGTAGAAAATTTAACTAAGTAAATGGCAGGTCTTCTATAGAACCAGAGTAGTTTAATCGAGACCATTGATTGTGATTTATAGTTTCTCAAGAGTTTTAATAGTTAAAACAAAACAAAAAAAATTTCTTAAACTTTACAGAAGTGTAACTCTTGCCCAGAAACAAAATCAGGCTAGTTTGACTCACTGTAATAGAGGATTATTTTGTACCAACATCTTAGTATTGGAATTATCTTCAAAGATGGTGAAGTTGTGCAATATTAAATGAGGTAACAGCAACAGCATCATGAATATGATCAGTGAGTCTTCTCTCATGGTCCACTGGAGACAGAACTGTTACTATTTACTGAAGTAGCTGTGCTCTGGAGAAGATGAGAAACACCAACATTTCAGAACTTCCAGTTCATTTCTTATACCACAGAACCCAGGAATATTAGCATGAAATTCTATTGCAACTTTGTGAAAGGGATTTCCAAACACATAGTTTAAGTGGGTATTTGAACCACCATGATCATATTTGTTACTCCAGTTCCAACACATATATGTGGAACTGATATCTCAACATCATGTAGAATTCCTATTTTCCTAACTCAGGCATGGAATAATACATAGTAGAAAAGCAGGCAGAAGCTCTTGGAGATCCTAGTTACCCTCAAAACACTAAATAAACAGTAGTACTCCATTCCTGTATGAATGGCAGATATGACTGTGCATATGAAGTTGAAAGTTGCTGGAAATTATTCCTATCCTATTTAAATTTTGAGTTTGATGTATGTAGATGGCAGATATGTCTTATAGTTGAGCAGCAGACCACAAAGATATTTACTTGTAATATAGACTGGGGAAGTTGGAAGGTTATAGAGAATGTCATTAGCTGTTGGAATTGGAGGATATAAGCAGTGAGAGCTTCCTTTATATTTTTAAAATTTTCTTTACTTTTTAATAATATGCATAGTGGTACTTTCTATTATACTATCTGACATTATACTTTAAAATTCCTAATATTCACTTCATACAACTCTTAGATAATTATTGACATTGCTACATTTTACTAAGATAAGATTGTCTTGGAAGAAGCCTTAACCCAGAGATACTTATTCCATGCAATACAGAACTTACGTGGGCTCCTGCTCAAAAAGTATGTTGAAATGGAGAGGGCAGTAGGTAATTCAGAGAATGATTTTCCATTTTTCATTGTACTTTAGGGGTCAGTGTTGAATAAAAGAAATGGTATAAATTTTATTGGATTTCAGGAGAAATATGGATTTGTTCAAGAGAGCAAGCAAACTGCTAACTCGGCAAGATGTCTGCCTAAGAGGTGACCACAGGAAATGCATCTGTGTGTAGATAGCATATGTATTTTTTTCTGCAAGTTTTTCCTTGTTTATCTTTGCTTATTAGTTAAAACAGTTTGTTTCCCTTTTTAAATGTGGTTTATCTCTCTTAATTCTCCCTCAAACCACCCAATAAGTTACTACAGTAGGTATTATTTTTTCTGTTTAAAAACTTGCGGAATAAATAGTAATTCAGCAATAGTGAAAAACTGCTCCAGTGAAAAACTGGTCATTGAGATTTGGAATAAGGCATTAGGACAGAGATCAGAATCTAGAATAAGATTTTAGTTTGATAAATTTTACAATAATTTTAAAATTCCTCCCCTACCATCTTCTTAACCCCTATAATTATTTCTCATTGAGTGGTAACAAAAATGAAGGACAATATTTTCTTCCATGAGCCAGAGTGTTAAAAAATTTGCATATCTTTTCTCCATCTTAAGGCAGTAGAACAATAGCTGAAACATACAAAAAAATTCCTCTATCATTTAATATTCAACTAGAGAATCAAAATCACTAAAAGTCACATTAAGAGACTTATTACATGAAATTGGCTTGCAAGACTTGCAAAGCAAATCTAAAATTGTTAGGGCAGGCTGTCACTCTCAGTAAAAGGCAAGCTGAATCCATCCACAGACAACATGTTTTCCATGGAAAAGTCTGGGTTCTGGATTTAGGCCTTTCTCTTGATTGCTTAAAGTGTAGCATGATTATCTAGGATTATGTCCGTTACTTAGAGTCACCTGTTCATTTGTTTTAATCATATCTACAACTACCTTCAGAGAAACATCTAGATTAATGTTCATTTGAACACTGAGAGCTATAATTTAACTAAATACTCTCGGTCCCCAAGTTGAAGCATGGAAATAGCATTTATTATTACTCCCTATTTCCTTAGGTGATGATTTTCATGACCAACATGCATTGAAAAATTTTGGGTAATCAAGTTTGAGAATGTGATTTTTTCCATGTTATGGTTTGCCTTTGGGTGTAAGAAAATGTCTGTATTTTGTAATATTTGAATCAGAGCACACAATTACATTTTGAATTAAATAAAAGAATGTGTGGCATAAAATAGGAGATCTACGAAGTTTAAATAACAGCTATGAGCAATTTTCCACACCAAAGAATGAAATCATTTCATGTCCCTGGTTCACATAACTCTATAATTTTATATGTATGAAAACAATTCCCATTATAGAAATTCATTTGAATTTATAAAGTTGTTGATTTAAGGCTTCTGAGTTTTGTTTTTCCATTACTCTGAATATAAAGAGAGCCAAGTACTTACATGGCGAACACATGGTTTTTGCATTATGGGTTTTATGTTGTGTGACTTGCCGCATGATGATATTCTATAAACCTCTAAAGATTTCTAAGCACTAATTTCTTTGAGAATTAAGTAATAATGATTTAAATTGAAAGTGACTTCTGCTGTAACCCTACATAGATTTCAAAAATGTGTCAGTGGAATATGGCAATTCCAAGGTATTCAATTTATACCGCGCTAGTGAAATTTTGAGGTTTCATTTATTCTGTTTATTTTTTTAAATTTTAGTTTATTGGTACAATTTAGGTATGCATAATGAACACATTCATTGTACCTGTACAAGATATATCTTAATTCCTCTTTTTTTATTTTCCATCCCTATCCCCTCCTTTTAAACTCTTTTTCCTTCCTGTTCACACAGCTCATTTAAAAGCTGATTATTTTCAGTGTCTCCAGCCATTGTTCTTAGAAGGAGGAAGTGATTCCAGTTGTTATCACTATATTACTTGTTAAAAGTCATATCTAAATATTTTGTCTGCAGAAGGTTGTTGATCAGAAGGGAAGATGAAAAGAACTTTATAATTATAATTTTTGGATTCTATCTGCTCTTTTATCTCTAAACAATCTTTAACTTTTCAAGTCTGCAATCATCTATCAGCAGAATTAACCCCTATTCTTTTTTTTCAACAAAAATGTAAATAAAATCATGCCAGTTCTTTCTCAAAACCTTTTAATATCTTTTTCAAGGTTCTGATAACTAGGCCCAAAATCTTCATATAAATTTAAAAATTTGTATGATTTGACTTTCTTCAATATTTAAAGATTTAAATTTTTCATGCCCTCTGCATTGAAGCTAAATTTGCCTTTTTATTTAAGCAATGAAATTTCCTTATAGAAGTTCTTATACAAAACAAGTAGATAATAAACACCTTCAGGGTAATCTTCCAAAGTTTCATATAAGTTTTATAATTATATTGCTTCAAATACTTCTTCCTGAGTATGATGATTTCACCTTGTTTGGAGGAACTCTGGTACAGAGATGGATTAAATGATTTCCCTTAGTTTGTGACAAAGAAATTCATTATTCCTTGAAAGCCTTCTTTCTCTTATTTAATTCTTCCTTATGTTTAGTTTTTCCTCAAGAAGACTATTTCAATACGTTGATGTGAGTTCTTAAATCTAGATGCATTTTTAATCTGTTTGGAACTGTCTGTGAAACTGGCTCTCCCCGTGTATTTTTAAGTGTTATAACTAACTATATTATAATTTAAGATAATTGTCAGCTTTACTTTGTATACAAGGAAGGGCTAAATAGCTTAATATTAAGTCCAGTTCCTTAAATTTTAGGAATGTAACTTATTTTAACTGTTAAAAATCTCAATCTGTCAACTCAGTGACCATGTGGGATGTATTCCATACACTGGCTCTCATTTTCTTCTGTAGTCTAAAGCATACTTTGGGGTATGAAAATTTATTTGCATAACTGTCATTGATAAATTTGCACCATTTATGTAGAGTTTCCAAAATCCTTCATTAAGTTCTATACAACCACTGTTATTCTCTTTCATAGTCTGGAAATTTTAAATTTCATTTTATCTTTTTGATTGATTAATATTTGTACATATTTATGAAATAGAAAATTATTTAATTCGTGTATGTACTGGATACTGATCACTTCATAGTACTTAACTAATCATCCTTTTACACTTTCGTCATTTCATATTGGTTGCATACATTAACAATCCTTTTTTTATTTTTTATTATTTATTTATTTATTTATTTATTTATGTGGCACCAGGGATCATAACCTCACGCCTACCAGGCAGGCGCTTAAGCTGCTGAGTCAAACCCCCAGCCCCAGTTTTTTTTGAGGCAGGGTCGCACTATGTAGCTAAGGCCGGCCTTGCGCTTGCATTGCAGCCCAGGTGGTCCTGACTCACAACGCTCCGCCTACCTCAGCCTCCTGAGTGTTGGGATTAAAGGCGTGCGCCACCACGCCCGGCTCCCTTTTTTTATTTTTTGAGATCTAATGCACTGCCAATTATATTCACCCTACTATGCAGTAGATCACCAGAAATTATTCCTCCTACTTAACTACACCATTGTACCTGTTGATTAATTTCTTCCTCTCTTTCTTCTTACTTATTTTCATCTAGTCTCTTATGACTACTATTCTACTACTGTCGACTTCTATGAGATAATGTTTTGTAGGCTCCATCTATGTGTGAGTTCATTTAATGCTTGTCTTTTCAGGCTTGACATATTTTACTTAACATAATATTCTCTATGCCAACATCTGTTGTCACAACCGACAAGATTTTTTTGCTTTCTTATGGCCAAATAGTATTCTACTAAAGGTTAAAGTATTAATAGATATTTCTTATAAGATTCACAAATAGCAAGAGATCAAGGAAAAACTTCTCAATACCAATATCAGAAAAATGTGAGTCAAAACCACAGTGAGAGACCATCTACCCCATTTAGCAAGGCTATTATCAAAACAACGTAAGTAGCAAACAAGGCTGGTCCTGCAATTTTGGATCCCAAGTCCCTTCTGTCTCCCTTCCTCTCATGTCTCTTCATTTTATTAATACTTTGTGTATTTCTCAGCTTTTCCCTTAAAAATCTGCTTTCTAGGAGATCAAGTAATGTCTCCTTTATATATCATCCTTACTATCCTTTTGTCTTTATTTTCCTATTGTAATTAAATATTTAAGCACGCTCCTTTTAAACTTTGAATGTAAATTACATTGGAGCAGCGTGTAGGTCTTGCTGCATTTTTATCATCAAGGCTCAGAAGAATTTTTTTTTTAGTTCTGAGTGTATGCGCATTAAATATATATTGAATGAATTAATGAAGAAAGCAAAGTAGGGTATGGTGGTGCATGTCTATAATTCCAGGTTTCTGGAAGATTCAATTAGAAGGATTATAAATTAAAGTTTAACAATTCATTGAGTCCCTGTCTCAAATAAAGAAATAAATAAGTACTAGATATGTAGCTTAGTACAAAAATCCTAGTTTCTATTCTCAGTACTGTAATAAAAAATGAAAAATTCGGAAGCAAATTCTTATAGCAAACAAGAAACATTGTTGAGGTTTTTTAAAATATAAAACTTCCTAATGGTAAGAAACAAGATATACCATTAGGACAGTATTTTTATCTGAAGTGCTTGATCATTTAAAGAAAATAAAAATAGAAATAAATGGAAGTTGGAAGGAATCAGGCTAAAGTAGTACAGTGTTACATGTACAAAGACAGTTAATTTTCAACAAAATTTCTTGAAGTGATTTTATCCCTTCTGTGAATATTATAAGCTGTGTATGAAATCTTGGTCCAAGCAAATCTTTTACGTGAGTCAAGTAGATCCATGAGCCTATCCTATAGTTATACCCTGGATCTCAGAATAAAGAGTGATGGTAGATATATTTATTAACTTCTAGACTCCCCAGCTAGTTCTCTAATATATCAGGGAAGATTCCTGAAATTGCTACCTGCTGCACCTCATCTCTCATTTTAGCCAAATAAGTCACCAAAGGCAATAAAGTATCCATGGGTGAATTGCAGAGAATATTTTATCAACAACTTCAAAGCCACATAGATGGTGATCTTCTACATATCCCCACACAACTCATTTCTTGGAATAATGAGAAAGTCAAATGAGTCTTGGAAAATAACTATATTATCATAAATAGAAATAGGTGATATATTCAGTATACCTTATCTGAAATTCTTTGGATCAGAAGAGCTTTGGATTTCAAATATTTTTGAATGTTGGAATATAAACAATAAGATACCTTGGGAATGAGACCCAAGTCTAAATACAAAATTTATTTATATTTCATACATACCTTATCTCTGTACCCTGAAGGTAGTTTTTATACTAAGAATACTGATTCTTAATATGCCTAGTATCATGTTGTGCTCAAAACTTTTTGATTTTGGGACATTTCTAACTTCACAGTTCTGTTTTAGGGATACTCAGTGTGTACTAATCATAACTACTATTCAACCCTGGTATCAGCAATAGGATTACATAGAAAGGTTTATATTGATTGCAATGAGAAAATACATCACAATCAGTTTGCCTTTATTTCTCAGGCAAGACATTATAACACTACCACTTTAACTTGGAGTTATGTCAGCTCTTTGTCATGACATAGTCCAAGGAAACTTTATCATGTTGTTATCCATCAGAATGCTGCCTTCATCTAATATTCTGATGCTATTATGAAAATCCAACATGGTGAGTGGGAAGCTGAAAACATTCTAGATACCTTAGACAAAAGAGTACAAGAAATCATGAGAAATTCAGGGATACACCAGTTTTCTAAGTATATCAAGAGATATCTATCTTTTAAAATAAAAGACAAGTTGCTGTTGCTTGAACCACCTATTTGATTAAAAGAAGAAAAATAGTTGGTGAAGTTCTTTGAAATTGAGAAACAAATGATGGAATGATTCTCTGTAATGCTACCAATTTTAGGTGTAAAAAGAGCAAGAAATGGCTCTGTAACACATCCAGGCTTTGGTAAAAGTGACCCTGCCACTTAGATTATAAGGTTCTACAGACAAAAGTGTGCTTGATCAATTGGTAGTATAAAGAGATATAATCTTTTCCCTTCAGAAATTCCAAAGGAAAAATCAAAGCGAAGTCTCACAAACGTTAAAGTAGGGTCATGCTCTATTCCGCTGATAGAAATTATACATTTAATAAAATGGTTCCTCTCTGGCAATTGAATCCATATAGAGAGAATGCCTGATCATGCAACACTAAATGAATATGAAACTCAAGATGTCCATTGTGAAGTATATATTGTCTGACCCACTCAGTCGGAAAGTTGGACATGTGAGCAAGCATTCTATTGTTAAATGAACATTGTATAGTGTGAATGGCCTGAGAGAAGTCTTGAAGCACAAATGCACTGCATCAAACATACTCCTATATTACTTGCTTTAAGAACTGTTGCTCTCTAAACCTAAGTATATAATTTATGGAGTTTCCTGTGTCCTTGTTAGTTGAGTCTAGTTGTGGCATATGGAAGAATCTACATAGTACTTGGCATAGCAACAAATATAAAAAACTGCACTACAATTTCATTGGTATATACCTTTGATATGCAACAAAAATATACATGAGGGAAAACCGGGCAGCAAATCTGTATGTCTGTTTCATCTAGAATGAGAGACGATCTGAAATAGGGATCCTTGCAAATTCACAAAGAATAGCTAGTGGATTGGCCAATTTTGGGGGGATTTGGAAAGAATTAAATGATATCTGGTTTCCAGGGGATATTTTGGAGAGGTACTTAGAGAATCAGCACACCAGGACTACATCTATAATCATGTAAATTCCCACTGGAAGGTTTCCTTGGCAGAGAAGCATATGAATAATCAAAGTTGACAGACTGATCCATTTTGCTTTGTAAATATCAGTAAGCCTCTTTCAGCTGTCTGCGGTGGGCCTTCACTGATGATATCACTGGTTTTATCATGTACCCCATCATTCAAAAGCATCTGGATTGATTTTATCTAGAGTGAAACCTGCTGAAGTCTAAATTTTAGAGCCAGTTGCAAAACGAGAATTAAATTGGTGTATCCTCATACAAGGTATGATAACATGTATTAAAATAGAAACCAACCAATCTAAGATGACCTTTTTCTAGATTTCCCACTCTCCAAGAGTTTGGAAACCAAACAGTTATAAATGTAGCTAATAATCTACTAAAATGATTTTTTTCCTGTTCACAGTCTTAGGCATGAAGATTACAGGTCCAAGAACTCAGGGTACAAGCATTTGTTCTGGGAAACTCAGTCACCACTTGGAAGTTGATCTTGCTCCTGTATAATTTAGTACTTCTTATACTACTAAATGAACAGATTTCTGAATCACTAGAGTGAGAAAGAGGATTGATTTCCATGGCCTAGGGAAAATTAGATTATGGCTATGTGATGTAGCAGGTAGGACTATGTCTTGAATCTGAGGAAAAACTAGGGTGTAATTCAATATTCCTATATTTAATAATAATACTTAAAAAGAATTGAAATAAGTAAGCCAGGAATGACAGCACTCAGGAAGCCGAGGCAGGAGGATCGCTGTACATTTGAGGCCAACCTGGACTACATAGTGAATTCAAGGTCATCCTGCATTACTAAGTGAGACTCTGTGTCAAAAACAAACAAACAAACAAAAACCTTCCCCAAAACAAAACAAAAATAAGAATTGAAATAACATCTTGAAATAGTCCCTATAGGGGAAATAAACAGACAAAACTTTGAGTCATCTCCCTAGAAAAAAATAGCAACTGTTACCAGCATTGTCAAAGGGCAGAGGAAGATAGAAAGTATCATGTAAAAAGGAAATAATGAGTACTGATTTACATCTTATTATTAACCATAAAGTGAGGTTGTAATATTTCTGTTTGTTGTGCATGAAATGGTGTACATTACTCTACAAATGTATATATCAGTACCAATGATGACTGTTTTTTTCCTGATTTAATTATGCCCTGCATTCTGTAGTGGCTGATGAGAAACCATAATTTTTCTTCAGAGAAAAATGGAAGTTTCTTTACCTAAGTAAAATATAATGAAAGTTGTGTGACAGAAATTGTGGTGTACACACACGGTTTTTACTTTAATCTTTTAGGCTTTGTGCCTGAGAAAAACTGTAGGCTGCATTACAAGTACCCCACTTCCCTTTGATTTCTGTGAAAGAACAAACAGTAATTGAAACTATGCATGAGGAGGGATAAAGGTGTGAGTCTCCCTTGCTGTTTTATGCCTTTCATATGTGGCCTAGTTCAACAGTGGTTGCATACTTACCTAAAACAACTACAGCTCATTCAGTTTAGCCTTTCTCCCTTAGCTCCTAATTTGACAGTTCTGCTTCAGTCCCTTGTTTCATCAGACAAACACTGATAATGGCTTCCCATTACTTAAATACCAGAGAACGTCACCATCTACTGTGAATTTCTTTATCCACTCAAACTCTGTGGAGAACTGTTTTCTAAAGCTATATTCTCTTCATGTAGATTATTTTAAGTGTACCATCCGTGGTATGCTGGTACTGGAAATGACACGAAAGTTTTTAAGATCTTTTTCCTACTCTTATAATATTTAAAGTTTCTATGAGAAAGATATAATTTTCATACATTATGTATATAAAATATAATGAGTTTTTAGCAATGTATATGCCACAGTTTAATTAATTCTACACACCCTGCTATTGATTTTAAAGTGACACCCAGTATAATGTTGCAGCTAACAGGGTACTCTTTTGCACATATATGGTATTTAGATTTATTTTATACTGAAACAGGCAAAGTAATAACCTTATAAAAAGAGATACACTTTTAAAAGGAGAAATAATTGTATGCAATTTTCCTAAGTTGTTAAAGAACATTTATCGTTAGTTAAATAAATAACAGCATAAAGCCTTAGAAAGTGCAAATATGACTTTCATACTCATGAAGTCATGGTCACATTTTTTCTTATTCCTTTTCACAGTAGCACATCATAGAAACTTGTACAATCTCCCTTGTGACCTTGTGAAGGAGAGCAAACATGTCCTTTTGTCATCCAAAACATTTTATTCATTGCAAACTAGCTGCCATGACACTGTGGCTATTTTAAGCATCCCATTGTTTGTCTAAAATAGATTGTGCTGGCAGAGTGTATGTTCTGAAAATTGTTTGCTTGGTGTGCTCATTACTTCATGTCAACTTTCAGCATGGCGATTTCTAACAATTTTTAAACATTCTTTTCCCAAACAGGTCAAGTGAATGATGGGATTTAAGTGTGTGGTTTTGGACTAAGAACTGTGAGAAAGCTAGGTATTAGTCCAGGGGAGGAAATGGCATATGTACACTGAAGACAATCACTGCCACGTGGAGTCAGCCAAGTTTTGTGGAACAGTGAAGAATGAAAATCAAGGGTAAAGGCCACTAGTTTTCTGTTACAGTCAGTGGCAAACTTGTCTTATTCATTAACAGGGGCTTCATTGGTATATATCTGGGAAATCAGATTCAGTGAGTGAAAGAACTGGCTTCTGTTTCCCAATTTCTTTCTCACTCTAGTCCTTCTTGTGCACTGACAGTACAAATAATATCCTATAAATCAAATTTAACTATGCTCCTCATTTATGCAATATCAGCTTCATTTAAAATCTTTTTAGGGCTTCCTATTGCAAGCAGCTTTGGGCTCCCTTGAAATGTTCTCTATCAGATTCATTTGCATCCCACAGGATACAAAATCAGGACATGGGCAAAAATATAGACAAAGTTTCTTACAGAGCATAATGCACATAGCCTTCCAGCCCAACTTCCAGCAGTCTTTTTTCTCACTGAAATCCTGAAATCCCCTTGGCCTGGCTTTACTGTCTACATTTCTATGAGCATTATGGTCTTTTAAATTCTGAGTAGAATCTTCCCACAAGCTTCGGTTATAGTATCCTTGGGCTTCATTAGCTTGCACCTTCAAACCTTTTCAACTCCTATCATGAACAGGTTCTAAAGTATTCTGAACCACATGACCAGATAGAGACATGCCAATGACCATACTCTCTATACCAAAATCTGTCTTGGTCATTTTCTCATCACTGATACACAATAACTGGCACCTGCAAGTTAACTAAGGAGAGGTCTATTTTGGCTCAAGGTTTTCAGAAGTTTCAGTCTGTGGCAGACTGGATCCAAGGCAGTGACAACAGAATGAAAGAAACTAGAGGTTGAAAGCTGTGCATGTCATGACAGCCAGGGAACAGAGCAGAGAGAAGAGTTGAGGAGAGAGCAATACCCTTCTAGGTCACACTTTCAGTGACTGTTTCAACTGCACTCCACCTTCTAGCAGCACATTTAGCCCATTAAGAATAGTGCCACTAAGATCCAATCATCATCCAAACATGTGATGCTTTTCTGGACACCACAGTTCTGTACCACAACAGTGAGTCACTAGGTTATGACCTAGGAGGAAAGCAGCATTTCCCTCCCCATCTCTTTCTTTTGCTTTCTTCTTCCTGACTGTTATGAAATGAGTAACTGCTGTCTACCCATTCCCTTTTAACACGATTTCAGCCTGAGAGCCAGTGGACCATGGATTGAAAACTGGACCAAAATAAACCTCATCCTTTAACTTGTGGGTGTTGGGTGTTTTCTCTCAGCTATAATAAAGTGACTAAGACACAAGAGTTGACACAGTATGTTGCAATTGATGCTGTTTGGTTTGGGGCCATGTGCAAAATCTCTGAATAATCCCAGAGAACACTAATTCTTCTTATTATTTGATAACTTTCTTTTTCTCACTGGTAAGCTACCTATCTGATTTTTTTTTATCTCTGTTAGTATATTATCTTCTATTCTTGAATAGATTGTTTTTGTCATGGAATAGATAATAAATACTATTTCGTCGAGTTAAACTATATTGGTAGCTAGTCGTGGGCAGTGTTATTGTGAAGAAATAATGAATTATTTTTATTTATCACAAAGCTATTTTTGTGAAACAAATCACACAAGTCATGCAACCTTACCTGATCTATTTTCAAAGAAACTCAGGCACTAAAGTGCTAACAATAGAACTTCAGTTTTGACCAATGAGAGAATCCACATAATCATTCATGTTTGTCATAATTTTTTCCAAGAAACTGAGTATTGTCATGCAGAGCACTGAATGTTGAGGAGACATACAGCATATATAAAAGGACTTTAAGTTATACCTTCATTATCTTCAGAATGAGTGCCTACCTTATAATTGTTATGACTCCAAAGAATTTCTAACTCATAAGGAGCATATGTCGGAAGCCGTA
>RJWM01029612.1:0-24081 GCA_004363535.1 Dasyprocta punctata | reverse complement strand
CCCCACACAGGAGCGTGGACAATGTTTTGGGAAGGAGAGAAACACATGTGGTACTTTTAATTGCAAAGCCTTCAGCATAAACTTCTTTCCCATGATTCTGAGGACTGTGTCTGACATTTGCTTTTTCTTTCTTATTCTGTGCTACTCTCACCATGGTGCTGTCACCAGTCTTGCTCCTCTTCACTGAGACAAAGTCTCCAAGCTGTCACTGCTGAAGTCTGCAGAGGGAGCTGTTGGTATGCCCAAGACTCGCGTATGTGCTGGTGGACTCACCGAGGCTGCCTTCTCTGAGGGCCCAGTGCGCGAGCTTTGGCACTGACTGCAGGTGCTGGATTGGGTTGCCTCACTCTTCAGATCACTTTACCCTGCTTTTGAGCTTGCCATAACATTCATCCTTGTTCCCTCTGCCATCAATGTCATGTTGCACTAATGAGAGAAGCTGTACTCACTTCCTCACAGAGGAATTAACTCTCAAAATATTTCAGGTAGGTAGTTGTTCTGTCTCTTAAGGACCCAGTGGCATGAGGGCATTGTAATCTTTTCCTGCAGAAGTCAGGTGAAAAGTAAATGAAAGTCTTACTCCTGACCCTAAAGTATTGTCTTTGGACTTAATTTATGTGAGTTGATGTTTCCTTTGCAGGGGTAAATTCCTCTTTCAGACCATATCTTAGCTCATCATGGGAAAAAAAAATTTCAATTGCTTTGCTAATTCGGTCCTGTAGAATACAGGAACATGTCGTCTGCCAGAGAACATAGTTTAGAATCAATAAGAGAGTAAAAGGAAAAATAGGAGGGAAAATGTGCTTGGGGAGCCAAGGACTTGCTATCTCTTCCTGTTACAACCCTCACATACACCAGCCTTCCACATTCTCTAAGTCAGCTTCCAAAAGACACCTCTTGTCCAAGGGAGATAAATGCAGGCTAGAACTTCTGAAGGAACTTGGCCCCTCTCCCCATTAGGTCGGTGTAAAAATTAACTGACTTGAGTCTGCTTTTCATGCTCCCTGTGTGTTGATAAGGAAGAACAATAATGGTTAGCTAAGGTGTTTGTCCTGAAGGAGGTTTATTGGTTTACTTTATTCTATTTTTAAACATTTTATTAAGGAAAATCTAGTCTCTAGGAAAATTCAAAATAGCATAGCATTTGGAATACCCCAGTAGATATCATTTTTTTAAAATTTAGTGCTAAATGATGGCTTGTAACTAAGTCTCAGTGCTCTTTTTTACACAAAATAATGTATACTTTTGTCCTGATGCTTTGCAATTGCAAACATCTAGAATACCAGCTTGAAGTTTAGAGCTGATCTCTTTTGGGTTTTTTTTAACATAACTGGACATGTTTTATATGTGTAAAACATATTTGTTAAATTATACTAAATAAAATTTGGAATTATATCTGTGATTTAGCTTAAACCCTTGGACTTCCAAAGAATGAATCTTTGTAACTCAGCAATATTTTATTACAAAATAAGAAGCTTCCAGCCTGGACACAGTTGCTATCATTTTATAATTTCTCATTTGATACTTTTCTTATGCTGTTGGCTATCTTATTAGGCCCTCCTGTTGGGAAATGTTTTTCTTTAGCATAGTATCTTAATAACCATCAAGGTGGCTTTCCTAGGGTGTTCTAATGCTCGGCGTGCTTAGGGATTGTGATAGGTAAATATCATGTGGGCAAAGTGACTACATTAAAAAAATCTGTCAGTGACTGCATTCTTCATCTGTAATTCAGGGATATTCATAATATGTATACATAGCCTCCTTTGGGAAATATGGTAAGATTTCTAGTAAGACAAAAGGATCTTTTCTTCAAGAATAAGACCCTCTTAAAAGTCTATATATATCTAAATTTGGAAAGCAGCATTTTAGAATTTCAAAGCCATTAGTCCCTTTTTAGCAGCACATAGTTTGATTAAGCTCATTAGTCTGGGTATATGGGTGAAAGCCATTCTTACTCAATTAGTATTATACAAAACAATTATTGTTCTTTTTTAAAATCAGGTTCTCTCTGAATCTTTTCTCCTGAGTGAATATTTTGCTTTTAGAGAACAAATAAAAAACCAATTGGCATCATCTTGTGAGGTATACAGCATGACAGCATACACATTACTGTTGTACTTCAAATTATGTTATTCTTAATTTATTTCCAATCTAATCTTATTTATAGTCATTATTTACAGTCATTAGTAAACAATGTATGGTTATATTTACTTATCTATTTTGTCATTCTTTATTCTTCAAATGCTTTGAAATAGCTTACAATAATACAACAATATGAGGTGCCTACTTTGTTGTCAAAGTCATTAAGGACCTGCCAAATTAATGCAAAGCTGATAAATTCTGGAAAGATAATAAATGCCTTTTCTATTCGGAAATTTCTGCCATTCATCATTTTGAGCTTTTAGGTCACTAAGTCCTCTTCTAGTCCTTCCTGGAGAAGGAATACTGAGATAAGAAATCATAGTGGCAGGTAAGAGGTTTGTAAATGGCTAATTATAGTCAATTCCTGATTATACTTGGGGGAGTCATTGCTGATTATCTCTGCAAATCTTGCTTTTGAGTTCTATTGACACTGAAACAGAATGGGCTATAAAGTCATTTGTGGTTATTACTCAATACTTTTTGTCTAATTTCCCTTGCCATGTAGTCTACCACCCAGCAGGAGATCTTTTATGTTAAAGCACTTAATTACCTCCCCCAAATCAGTGAAAGTTAAAAAAAAATAAAAAACAGAAAATTGGCATATTTATAGCTTTCCACACTGATTTCTGGATTGTTTTTGCCAGTTGGACTTGAAGCTAACTGACAGAACATGATGAGAGCCAGTGAGGATTGCTAGAAAGAACAGCAGACCTAAGACATTACTTACTGTCTTATTCTAGGGGCCCAACTATGTTGGAGTACAGTTCACGGGACCTGTACTTGGAGAAGAGAGACACCATGCCTGCCCCATTTGCTACAAAACCCCAGTGTTTATGAAGAGACTGATCAGTGTGTGTGTGTAAGGTCACATATTAAAGAGAGAAAATATTTGTGTGCTTCATTTGTAAATTCATAGGAAAGTAAATATAATGAATAATATAATTCAGTTAAGTATAGGTCATCCCTTCTGAGGGTGAATGATGAAGACCTACATCGTCCTATATTCTTATACACTATACAATGTTCATGTCTCTTTGGATCTGGAGCAGAGTAAGCCCCCTGGATATGTGAAAATCTTTTATTCTTCAACACCAGAATATTTTTCCTTAAATCAATTCTATATTTCTCCTTGAAGCTGTGAACCTTTTCTGGATAATGGTCAAGGACATATTTATGGCCAAAAGGTAAGCTTTCTATTTTTATAAACAAAGATTTGCATACCAGCTCCATCCATGATAAAACCAAACTGCTTTATTTCCGTTTTTGTTTTTCTTCAATGTTGAAAGCAGTGCATTTCCTATGCATAGTTCTTTGAGCAAGAAAACCTGCTCCTAGGCTTTTCCTTGAAGAATACATTGTTGGTTTGGATGCTGTTATTGCTGCTGCCCTCCTCCCCTTGTTTTGAGAAACACCACATGACCCTACAAAGGCAATGCCTGAAGTGTATTTCTACTTCACCTGTGAGAAGATCTAATGTATTTCATCATTAGACTCTTGTGGAAATATACTATGAAAGTAGGGGATCTGGTTAGCGCCAGAGGCAAAGTATCACTAACTCATCCCAAAAGATTGCTTTTTGATTAAGGGGCTCTCGCTGTAAGGTGCTCAGCCTTTCTTACAGCTGATATGAACTGCTATTCTTGGCTGTGTAACCTAAGTTGAACATTAGATTTTTTTTTTTTTTAAAGAAACAGCAATTACATTAAGGAGTCCTCATGTGACGCATAATTCCTTGAAAATTTCGAGTAGAATTCAATAAGCAGACTGAACTTTGTGCCATGGAGTTAGGCAGAAATTCATGAGGGAGAGAAGGTGGTAGGGATAATTCTACCTACCAAAACGTTTCGTGGGTAAATGGGAGCATGTCAAAGACAGTTCAGACTAGAAATCTACCCTTTTTTTAAAAAAAACGACAGGTAGTCTAATGAATAGCTGAGCTTATAAAATAGGTAGCATTTTTTTTTCCTTTCACATGCCCTGAAAAATTAAAAGAGCTTGCCTTTAATTTTGTGAGGAGAAGGAGAAGGAAGTGAAAGGGAGTAGAGGTAAGTCTAGGGCAAATGTATAATTTATTGTCCAAACTGGGACACTCTGAGAGTTAAAAGTACTCTAATAATAATTACTACCTCAGATAAAAGATATAAATCGGGCCTCGCACAACAAAGCAGGATTTTTGGTGACCCCTGGGAGGTACAATTAATAGAGCTTTGTGTCCCTTGTCACTTAGCCTTGCTGTGCCCATGAACTCACAGTGAAAACATCATTTCTATTGATGCCTTTTTTTCCCCCCAAGGTTTCTGATCATAAACTGTCTGTGGTGTAGACAATCTCAATTACACTTTGTGGTGGGATAGATTTTCTGTTTTTGGCATTCTGTTATTAGATTAATAAGCATTTTATTGTTTCTTTTGTATATGGGCTTTTCATATTTGATACAATTGGAATGAGGAAAAAAGAAAAAAGTGTTTAATAGAGCAGTAAAAAAGAATATCAAAGATCACTATTTGAATTATCTTTGACAGTTGCTTATCTTTTGTTCTTCAGAGCCTATTTATGAATCCTGTCTCTTTTCATTATTTAATGATACTGTTTTCTCATTTTCACTGGGAAAGAAAAAAAGCTGAAATTTGTTGTGATTGTTTTATAAAAATCCCAGTGATTTTCCGTCACAGTAGGACTTTCTCAAGAATGGAATTTATGATAATTCTAGTACATAATCTTTGTCTCACAAGATAGTCTTTGATGCTTCTCCAACGAAGTTTGTAACTGAAGAGATGAATTTGAAACATGGACAATTATGTATTAACATTGGGAAAATGTAGTTTTGTTTTTGTTTCACTCACAGCTCTGGGTTCTTTTAAACGCAGCTTTGTTCACACTTATGAAAAATAAGATTGTCATGTAAATGACAAGACAGTTCATTTTAGGAAAGCAAACTAGAAATCAAGCTGAATTGCTGACTCTAAACAAAATAGTCAGATTCTTTGCAGACGTTTTGAATATGAGGTGCTTAGTTACTTGATTATAGAATAAGCAAACCGGTCAAGTGACAAACTAAAACAGTGATGTCCACCATTCATTAATATCTTATAAAATGCCAGAGCCCATATTAAGAGTTTTATATCATTATCTAACTTAATCATTACAGACATTTTATTGGTATGATTTCTGTTTAATGGGTGATAAAACAAAAGCAGAAACAAAATCCCTAGAAGGTAAATTATTGCACCAAGGTCACAGAAAAATGAGAGAATGACATTTGGAGGTCATATTAAACTGGAACAACTGTCTGCTATTTATAAGTTAGATCTACTATTTAAAAGGCAAAATATACTTTTGGTAAATAATTTTCCATTTTAATTATTGAATACTGAATATATATTTTATTTTTATATTATATTTTATTTTATATATTAAAATTTTTATTAGTGCATTTTTGCAGTACATAATGATTACACTCACTGTGAGGAGTTGGTACAGATATGTTGCATATCAGAATATATATTTTAAACCCCAGCTTTTTAGTAATTAAAATATCATTTCAAAAATGAAAAGTAATAATGTATTACTAAAAGGTAACAAGGTAGCATTTACTACTTCAGTTATATAAATCTCTTCCCCATCTTCCTTAGACATAGTGTTTTCCTTTTTCAGAAAAGACCTGAGTAACAGCACTTAGTAGCTCTATGGTCATTCTCTTCATTCACTACCCACCTTCCTAACCATCTGTCACTTTCTACACATATCCTGAGAACTCCTACTTCAAAGACCCATCAGTTTGGCAACTCCCCACAACAAATGAGTGTTGAGTTAAATTGAAGAGTATCCCATCTTTACAAATGCTGATCTAAAACTTGACTTCTTTTTCTCTTTTATCTTGTTTGTTCCATTTGAAAGAAAAGTGGAAATTGAGAGAAAGTAAGATTTTTATAAATTCATAAATCCCTTTATAAAAAAATAATTAAAATTCTTTGACGATGTTTGGGGCCATGGCCTAGACCAGAGATGGTAAACCAATGGCACACAAGCTATTTGCTTTTCTGTTAAGACAAAAATGTTAATGTACAATTTATTTTTTCTAAACTAAAACCTCAGTATACGGGTTTAATTGCAATGCTGTCACTTTGCAATAAACAAGGAGGTTTTTGGTTGCAGTTTGGGCACTTGTCTCTGAAAGATTTGCCATCACTGGCGTAAACAAATAATGGTTTGCAAGAAAGCACCCTCTAATGGTAGGCTAATTAAAAAACAATTTCCTCTGGTAAGATGGGACCCAAATGCATTTGACCCTTCTTTCTGCCCCTTGCAGGGGACAGCCCTGGATCCAGTGTGCCTTGGAGAGCACTGTCAGACTCTGGTATCTGTGAGAACAATTTTAACTTTTTTGTATTAAATAAGGAGTCTTCACAGGAGATTGAAGGACGTAAATTTGTCAAGCTACTTTTCAAGTTATTTGGATAGAATGATAATGAATAGGATTAGTGTAACATTAGTCAGCTTCAACATCAGAATTTGTTGTTTGTCAGAGCTGTGTTTAAATCCTGATCTTACTATTATTAACCATGTTACACTGAGTGACTTAATTTCTCTGGACTCATTTTACTCATCTGGGAATGGGGTAATATATTTCTAAACTCCGGGTTTTGGGCAAGTATTAAAATTGTGAAAGTAAGTTTCTGCATGGAGTTTAGTATTTCCTTGTAGGTATAGAATGTAAATAGGTCCAGCTTGTGATTTTAAGGATGTAATTACATTTAACCTATTCATAAACTTTACTAAAGAATGACTGAAAATAGTAGTCTATATTATAAAGCAGCCAGAAAGTAGCCCTAAACTCCAGTTCAAGTGTGGTAGCCTATACCGCTTTAAGATTTGTACCATTTTTATTTTTTAGAAATGAAAAATGTATTAGTATTTCTTCATGATGAATGTGGTTCATGACCCTTCATCATGTCTGGAGTAAAAATGGAAACATTATTTCATGCATCAGAGTTGAATCTAGCATGTCAATTATGCTTACTCAAAAAAGGAAACCTTTTAATATATAGCTTTAATAGACATTGTGTCTTAAGACGTAAAGTTATTAGAACAGTTGCTGGGCAATCTGTTTTTTATTTGTAGAAGATAAATTCTATCCATTTGTGAGAAGCACTTGATTTGGTTTCTGTCACATCTTTCTTCCAGAAAATCCTTACGATGACTTGTGAAGTTAATGAGCAGCCAAATTATACACACAGTTAAGTGATAGGAATCATTTATAAAAGCCTGTCTTTAGGAAACAGCTTGTTTTCCATTAATGTCCCCCAAAACAAGTGAAACATCTGATATTTTTTAAAAAAGTGTTAATCACAGAAATTCTTCTATTTTATGGAGGGATTTCTTTTCAGTTTTCATGTATTTATGATTAAAATGTGTACAGATCCATTTTGATGTGTTCAAAGTGTAGTTAGAAATACTTAACAGGTAGCCTTTTGAAATTGAAAAATACACTAATACAGAAATTATCTAAGGCATATTTCAATGAATATATTACAAAAATGGACAAATTCTAAGTCTTACTCCTAACTGAAACCAGCAAAGCAATTATTTTTATTAGAGATCATAGCATTTTATAAACATTATTGTTTAACATTTGACATAAAAATATTAGGTTTGGGATTTTAATATCAACATCTGTCACCTTATATACATACATTTCTCCAAATTCCTGGTTCCGGTATTAGTGGGGTATAAATGTAAGAACGAAAGACAATGGTGGGTTTGCAGGAATTCGGACTTGCCTGGGTGGCAGTGTGGGAAGTAGCCACAGTTCTCAGGAGTTTGACTTGCCACTCAGGGAGGCTCCATCATGAGAAGACAGTACTTTTTTCAAACTGTCTGATGAGGAACTTTTACTTCACAATATCTAGGTATTGTGATGCCTTCTTCCCATCACGGTTGCTAAAAGCACATGACTTCTTGTCAGGCTGCAGTATGTTCTAATTCCCAATGCAAATCTGGGTGACATGTTTGTTATGCCAGCAGATATACCTGACAGATCCTATTCTGAGTTTTCCAGGAAGAAACAAGCAGCGGCACATTTGCGGGATATCAATCCTTTTATGTGAGCATGCCTTTTAGTAAGTGGGAAAACTATTTCAAACCAGAGTTGATTTGATACAAAAATAGCTGATGTTTGTATAATTCCTAAAGTAAGATCACTTTAGCAGATCTAGTTGTTAATTCAAAAGGAGTTTTTTGGTTTGTGTGAAGCAATACATAAGAATAAAAGGGAGTAAAAATAAAACTTTCATCACACTTTCATTAACATTTAGAAATACAGCCATTGAGGTTAAAAATATAGTCACTTTAGTTGTACATATGTATACAAAATGTGTAAAGAATTATGGTACATGCATTCAAATAGCTCATAAAGCAGAACAATTACACGCACATGTTTCTGAAGCCGTAACTTTTAGGTGTTCATAAAACTATTCTGAGGAGCATTCAGTATTCAGTGCAAAAACAGATATTAAGAAACCTTTCGGTGAAGTTTAAACTCCATCTTTCATTTATGGTAAGATATGTTGCCTTGAACCACCAGAACACAAGTTCAAATTCAAGTCATCTGGATGTGAGGAAACCTGTCTGAAATGAATTGTTGCTCTCAGTATTTAATAACCTTTTGGTCTTCACTGTGTATGCAGTGTCTCCAGGTAATGAAGTTTCTTGGGCCTGAAGATAGATTTTAGATAACTTTATACTGTGTCCCCAGCTCTCTATCTCTGTTTTTAGGGAGGAAAATGTGAGTGAAGCTGATTTTGGAAAGTTTTTCAGCTTTGCTTAGTACCACTGCAAAGGTTTTAAAACATCCTTTTCAAGTATAAAGTGTTCATGCTAGCACAGTTTCAGCAGTATCCTTAACTCCTTTACTTTTTCATCTATAACAGCTTGGGTTTGTTTTTGTTTCATTATTACATAAATATCTTTATTTAGAATTTATCATTCCCAATGTGGTACTTATTATCTGAGACTGTTCTCTCCGTATAAATGTAGGAAGAACTTGAGGTGTCAACTTAGTCGGGGTTAGATTACAATTGGGCTTGTATCACTTCAATCTTTTCACTGAAGATTTACGAAGCATATTGAGCACTCTTTAATCTTATTTAAATGAATTGTTGTGTTGGTTCAATTAATGTGTTTGAATTTTGTTGTTCAGGAGGAAAATTTTGGTATTTAAATTCCTATTGGAATTTAAGCCCTCACTAAGTGACATGAAATGGGGACCTTATTTCATTTCAGTTTCAGGCTACCAGAATCTATCTGGCTTTGATGCAGGTTCAAAAAACACTAAGTATCTTGCCTTTTGCAAGGTTAGAATATTCTGAGACTCTGCAAACTTATTGAAAGAAGATGGTGAATTGACAAGTGATATTTTGTTTTATTCTAATAATTTCATTTCTTTTAAAATACTAAGGTATATGGTAGTATTTTATTGAATTATTTGCTATTGTGAAGAGTTTTTTCTTTGTTATTATAAAGTATCTGCTGAAATGCTAAGAGATATATAGGTGAATGTGTTTGTTTTTTATTTCAGCACTGAAACAACAGCAAAACCCTCAGAAGGGTCATAATTAGCTGCCAGGTGACAAGAATTGCATGATGGTGAACACCGACTGCACAGGTATGGGTCCTACGGCAGTGCAAAAAGAATGGGCTGGGGGGGACAGTCTTTAAACAAAACTTCAACTGTAAAAGAAACATATTTACCTCTGGGAAATTACTTAGAATGCAATACAAGCATATTTTTTTCTAATTAAATGGATTAGTTTATGCCTTTGGCACTTAAAGAAAGTCCTTAGTTTTATAGCCTCCTGAGTTATAAGTTTCTCCCAGGCTAATTTACTGGAAATTAAAATTAGTCCCATTTTTTTGCCATTTTGTTCCTTTCACCCATTTTTTTCTCTTCACATATGTGATTCATTTCCTTCTCTCTTTTTGTAATCTAACTATTTTTCTCTTTTCCATCTTCAAGTCTTCAACCTATTGAAATGAGACCAGCTCTGACATTTCCCTTCATTTTTCCCTGGAGTCAGAATGAATCACTACATAGTCCATATTCCACTAAGACTCATTTTAACCCATTTCATATGGACAGCCTAAATAACAGCTGGTTGCCCACATGTCTGTAGCTCTGACCCACACTGTGGACATTTTGGAGGCAAAGATTCTCTTTGCTCTCTCTCCTGTCCCCAGTGTCAGAGCTTTGCATAGAGTGTCTTTGCATAGAGTAGTCATGTAAGAGATGCTTAACACAGTATTTGTGATTAATCAACATCAGTAACTAAAACCTTATAAATCTGTGACAAATCATGTTTTCATTTTAAATTCATTGTCTTCATCCTTTACTTGTGCTTTTTGTATCTTTCTCTTCATCTCCCATTCACTGACTGGGATTCCCTAACTGCTTCCATGGAGAGGAGCTGGATCAGTGTGTTGATGCCTGCAGTGTGCAGTGTGTGCTGCAAATGCAGGGGATTCTTTGGTCCCCAGAAGAGAACTGAAGACAGATGAGGGCTGAGAAGGAAATTATATTGTACTAACAAGCAATCATTGAGAAATCATTTTAAGACTTTGACAATAATTTCCCAGCAGTTGGTTGTCTTGATAAGGGAAGGAGAGGGGGGAGAAAAGCAGTGTTTTATACTGAATACCAAATAATTCCATATGACAATGCAAATCAAGCTGGAATGCCAGAAGTGTAGAAATTAAAGCCCACTCAGCCATTAGGTTGTCTGTCTTGATCAAGAAGGCGTGGAGACTCGTTGCTTCAGAAAAGCAGTGCGAAAGAAATGTAGACAAGGAATTAAAAGAGGAGAGGCTTTAAATAAAAGCATTGTGCAGTTTGTTCAAAATGAAAGCCACTGCAAGTGGTAACACAGAGCTGATGTGTCACTAAAATGGGTTAAAGTAAACAAAATGTTAGGTCAGGTTCTGTTGACAAATGAAAGCTAAAATCATCTGTGGAAGGATTAAATGAAGAGGCATTAGAATCCTAAATCAGGTGACTTTATGAAATGGATCACTTAGAGGTGCAGTTCGTGGTTTCATTTGGTGTGACACATTGGCATACATATGTAAAACAAATTGCTCTGCGTATTGTAACATATGATTCCAAGGTCTTCAGCCTTTGGTTTATGTTATACAAGAGTGGTTTCTATGTTTGTGCCTTTTCTGATGGGAATTCATTTATAATCTATTGCAGTGAACTTTTTGACTGTCTTTTTGGATGAACTACTTTTCAGTTCATAAAGTTTGTTTGAGGTTTGTGTGTCGTGAAAAACTTTTTCAAATGCTTCATATTATAAAATAAAATTGTTTGGGGGAAGACGGCTAGAGTCAAGGTTAGATAAAGAAAAACAAAACATTTATGTTTCTGTCTCTTGTATTTTTCAAATCAATTGAAAATGGACACTAGTTTATAATATTATGAAGTCTAGGTTCAAAGGAAAATTTACTAAGGAAAGTGGAAATTTTTGACTTCTAAAACAATGACACAGTTTACTAAAAAGCACACACTGACTAGGACTAGAGCACCTGGGAAGACAGCAAGGCCAAACTTGAAAACCTATGTCCAGCATGATTTGGCTACCACTTTTTAGGAGTAATATGGTCACAAGGAATGATATCCCAGCATCCCAGTCTTGCCACCAATAGTTGCCTGTAAAACGAAGTTGGAGCCCTTCCCTTCTCCTTGCAGAACTCCAGAGCAGAAAAGTCCAGCTGTTTCATATGATCTAACATTCTTTTCTTCCAATGGCTTATTTTATTTATACCCCTCCTTCACCTCATTTCTGGGTAAGTTTGGTGTCTCCACTCCAGTCACTGAGTCCAAGAGACTCAGCTAAAATCAAAGAACCATAAACATTATGGTACATGCTTTATTTAACAGATCAACAGAACGCTATATTTTTATAGACATAAATAGTTATTTATCTTACACACTTCCATAAACAACCTATTTGCCACCAGCGATGTTCCAGATATCTGTATACATCAACTGATGTAACCCATTTCCAGTCTCACTTGTCCCCTGCTCTGTCTCCTGAGATTTCTACCTACACTGAAAACTTGTTGCCATGTATTTGTTTTCTGTACCACACAGTTAATTATAAATTTTTGTCCTGCATTGCGAGGTATAAGGCGAATCTCACAGCAGTTGATTGCTTAATTCTAGAGTACAGCTGCATTGTCATGTAAAACTCAGGGCAATACTTGCTAAGTATGTAGACATTCATTATACACGTACTATACACCATACTATGATTAAGTACTGAATATACAAAGTGATAAGACTTTTAAAGAGTTAGTATTTTAGTAGGCATTACACACTTAATAAAGAAAGAAATTATCTTCTAATGATGTGATATCCTGGGTCATGGTTTATATATACCCAATGCCTAAGACGTACACAACAAATATGATGATTTTTATCCTCAGTCTAAAAAGAAGTGGTGTGGGGACTTACCTGCAGATTAGTACTTCTACTTTAGACTTGAGGAATGACAAGAACATTTGTTGTTGTTGTTGAATATTTTTAAATAGACAAGAAAAAGAAAAAAACATTTAATGTATAACTGCAAAAATATGCAGTATCAGTTATGATTTAGATCTAAAATGTCTCCCTGAAGTCTCATGAGTTCATAAGGGAGGTTTTCAGAAATCAATTGGATTATGAGGGCCCTAATCCCATCAGGGACTAACACACTGATGAGTTCATTATAGAATGGGTTGTTAGAGGGTGGGGCTTAGTTGGAGAAGGTAGATCACTGGAAGAATGCCTTTGACGGGTCACAGGTGAAAAGTGTTAAATCCCCAGCACTTTTCTTTCTCTCTGGCTTTTCCTTGCTCGCTCTGCTTTTGGGCACCATAAAATGAGCAATTTTCCTCTGCCACACCCCTATGCCATTAGTTTCTGACTTACAGCCAGCTGACCAGGGACTGAAACCTCCAAAACCTTGAGCTAGAATAAATCTTTTCTTCTTTAAACTGTGTATGACAGGTACTTCATTCCAGGGCTGGACAGTTTACTAATGCAAGCCTGTTTCATTTTGATGTAGGCTTCTGAACTGTTAGAAGAGAATTTCAGAGAATGGCAGTACTCAGGGCAGGGGAGGATAAAAACAAAAGTAGAAGATGAAACTGAATAAACAAGTCAGAGACACAGTCATGAAAGGCTTTGAATGTCCTGCCAAGGAGGAGTATGGGTTTGTTTTCATTGTCATGATGAGGGCAGCAGTGGATGGCATTTGGCAGCAAGGAAGAATGCAGCACTCTGGACAGCATGGGTAGGCGAGGTTGACCCTAGAAGCCCTGAAGCCTGGAGCCACTTAGTGTCCAGGCAGATGGTTTCCCTAGAGGTAACACATTTCTACTTCATGAAACAGTGATTGAAATGCAATGTGATGATCCAAGCAAGTCATCAAAGAAAGGGAAAATTATGTGTAATGACCTATCTTTACGAAGTCAGGAGTGTGCTATGGAGTTTAGAATGACATCAAACACTGAATATTAGAAAAATATTTGGGGTGCTTACAGATGTGTCAGTTTATGAATGTGTGAATCCCCTTATTCTCCGACATGACTATGTAGGCACTACTATAGTTTATACCATCTTGTCATATCCATATGGTTAGTTTCACCTTTTAGAATTTATGCTCACTTTTGACAAATATCTCTTTTCATATTTCCCTACATCACTGAAGCCAGTGCTGGAAATACTTGAGGTATTTAATATTTTTTTTTGTGATTGTTTCCAGAAATTTGGTACTGCCTACTACTTCTTTGTTGCATAATTTATATGATGTCTAGACTCAATCACCAAAGCCTTCTATGGATTATCCTATAATGAAAAATTATTAACTACCCTACTTTTTAGAACAGTTAGTTTGTAGGAAGCTAACTGGGGAAAGATGACACAGCAATAATGATTTAGGACCCAGGGAACTTCCAGATTTAATGCTAGCTACCACTCCCTGGGGGAGTGGCCTCAATCAAGACACAATCTCCACAAACCACAGGTGTTCTTCATGTAAAAAGGTGATAGATATAAAGATGCTGAAAAACACTTAGAAATTACAGAGGTTGTTTTTGTAAAGTACTTAGCATAGAGTCTAGTATGAAGTAGGCATTCAATAAATAATAACTACTAATAATTTAAAACCACACTTAACATCAGGTTTTTAATAACACAAAGAATGTACATAGAGCACATGCAAATCCTTTTGAGAAAAGATGTATAATAGTGAAAGAAGATCACTAAATAGGAAGTCAGAGTAGCATGTATTATATTCTTTTTTGTCCCTAAAATCAGTACCAGTGTCCCTTTACCTTGCCCTACATCAACAGTCTTGTATACTATTCTGAAATAAGAGCATAGCATACATTTTTATTTTGTTTGGGCTATCTTTAGATATTTAAATAGGGCAAACTTGAAATAAAGAGAGAAAAGGAAAGAGAAAGAAACAACAAACTAACAATTTAAAATATATTAATGGAAACCAGTAGAGAAGTAGATATCTTAGAAAACAGAAGAGGCTAACAGGTATAAAAGGGAAGGTATTGAGTTCATAACTATACAAGCAGTTCCTGAAGTGCACATTTTCTAATAACAAACTTATAAATGTATTTCATATTTTTATTTTTAATTTTTACTACAGACTCAAAATTTCATAAACTGGATCATTCTCTCGTTCTAAATCTCCATTTTCCTGTAAAACACTGGGCACTGTTTGCGAGCAAGATTTGTCACTTTTTTTTTCTTCATTTTTGCTGATCTCTTCAGTATAAATGCATTTTTATGTCTGCATTTCCAGAAGTGGAATTTTTTTGACATTGATGATTAAGAAATGGCAAAATGACACCTGGGCTTCTTTTTCCTGGTCAAAAAGAGCAAAGTACATATTAGTAGTGACTGCCTATTTTAAAATCCCCTTTTTCTTTGTCTGTTCAGCTGTCTGTAATCATCAGAGTGGAAAATAACTTTGAAAGCTTGAGCTCTGGGGGAAAAAGGGAGCTTTAGTGCCTCAATATGGCAAAAGGACTGGCAGTCAGGAGAGCTGCTTTTCTGAAACATAAGTTTTTGCTCAGTGTAGTAAAGTTCTATAAAATATACAGCCACACACTACAAATCCCAGATTGGTCTGCTTGACTTGTGGCTTTTCAGGTAAATTTTGTCACATGTATGCTAAAGAGAAGGTGAATAGTTACCAAGGAAGAAAGGGAGTAAAAAAGAAAAGGAGAGAGCAAAGAAAATAAAAGGAAAGAAAGAAGGAAGAGGATGGGAGGAGATGTAGGAGAAAGGGCAGAGGAAGGAAAATGAAGGGAAAAGAAAGAAGAAAATTTCTTCAAATCGAGAATCAAACGCAGACTTGCTTCTGGCCTAGTCTGGATTCAGTTTCATTAATGACCCCAGTCTGTTTGCCTCAGCAAATTGACCCTGTGTGTTTTGTGCATGAAAAAAATGGTACTGCATATTTTGCCCAGCTTGCTTTTCTTCAGTTTTCCTTCATGGTGTTCACTCTGTCATCAGTACCAGACACTGTGAAAATATCTTACCATTCCTCACAGGCTGTGAAGACTTTTTAAAATTATTATTATATTGAATTTAATCTTTTCCAACTTCTTTTCTGTTAAGGTTATATGGCGGTTTCAGTTAGTTTTCTTTCTTTGCTCTTGGTGCTGCATTTGTAGACTGCCTCTTGGTCTCTAAGACGTGATGTATTAGCTATGCTTTTCCTAGTGGATTAGGGCAGGTAGAGAGAGAAAGACAGGCTAGGAAAGGTCACACGCTCTAAGAAACGCCCACTGGTGAACACTGACTAGCCGCAGCCAATGGTCTGTGAGGGCTGGCAGGGGCGGAAATCAGAAACGAACGTTCATTCCCTTTCATTCCAGGAGCCTGAATGAAGAGCAATCTTTTTGTTTGTTACAGTGATGGGTAATTTAGAGCACTTTCCCTTGCATGAAGAAATTTGCTATTCTAATCAAAATTTTGTCCCTTTCTACAAACCATTATGAGATACTTATGAAAATAGGCAGATTCAGATTTCCTGTTTGAATTTTTGTCAGCTTTCACTTTTATGCTCATTTGCAGAATCACATAACTATGAAAGGCCAATTAGCTCTAAGTCCCCAGAAAGTGACAGAATAAATTGCTTTCTTCCTAGCAATTCAAGAATAATATTGTGGGTGCAGTGCAAAAGTGTCCACCCAGAGATTTCAGTACATTTGATCAATCTAATAGAGTACTTTTGGCCTGTCTTCTGTGACTCATACTTCCAGTATCCACTTTCCTGTCAGAGCTCTTATATAACACTTCTCTATTTCTGCACTCAGATAGGATAAATCTGTACATGTGAGCAATGCACTGGTCAGGATGTTTAGCATGGAACAGATATTTCACTCCAGTCAAAATTTATTAACTCAAATAAAGGAATTCATAGAATTCTCTTTAGCAGAGTTGACTGTCGTCAAATTAACATCCTTAACTCAGCATAGTGGGCCCTTGAATATTTTTTTATAGAGGTTGGCTGGGATGATATCATTACTACTCATAATAAGTGTGCAAATATGACTGGACACCATAGAACAATTGCAGTTTCTGAAATCAAGCCATCTGAAAAGAATAACAGATTATGGTTCTTTCAAGGTACTGTTCTCTTGGATGTGCACAGGTGAAAGTTACCTCCTTTCTCTAAATTGGTCTCTGTTATTCTTCTTCATTTCTTAAAGACTTTGAGCCCAAGTAGCCTGGAGCAACTCCACCATACCCAGGAAACTCAGAATGCCCCAAAGGAAAGAAACACAATGCTTCCAGCTGTGAGGCAACCACTGGGAACAGGTCCATAGCGGTCAGAAAGGAGGCCATGCCTATCACCAGCAGGACTAGGACTCAAGGTAAGTGCTATCCATGAAGGAGAAATGCATCATAAGATTTTCTCCAAAAGGACCGGCTGAGCAAGCAGTCCTCATTGCTGGAAATGTTTTTCTTGGTGGTGTTGTAGGATGGAAGACAGAATAGCAAAGCATTTGACTTAGTGTCAAATTATTTCTTTTGCTTAGATCCATTAGCTCCGGTTGAAACACAGTACATTTCTACTTATTTCTGGTTCACCCACAGTATTACACTGTTGTAAATAAATTGTATTTGATTCTATTGGTACTATTAGAATGAGTTAGTATTTATTCCTGATTATCAGGTACTTAGGCTGCAACCTGATTTTTGTTGTTCAGGAGAGTGGATACAAGATGTTTGAGGAGTTTTCTTCTGGATTCCCATGGAGTTGCATACAAAATTTATATTAATACCCAATTAGTTTGACATGATTAATGCCATTACAATGAATTTCAAAGGAATTAATAAGGATTTGCTACTCGTGGGGAACTGTCACTGTACAGATACTGCCACCAAACAACTCCAAGGTGGTCTCATTTTGTCGGAACCTTTGGATTAGAGACTCAATAAAGACATCTGTAAACTGTTATAAGATTTATGTTCTTCCCCCTGTTAGAGATGACATTGCTAACTCCACTGCACTACTGTGGCTCATTTTTCCTAGCAGTCATTTCAGTGAGCACTTCATAAAAAGCCATTATTGGATTAATGGTGATGTTTCTGGTGCAGTATTCATTTGTGATATTCCCCTCCACCTGTAAACTCCACTTCCAGTTACTTGTAGAGGTAAAACCGAATAATTCCATAGCTTATAAAATACATGTTCCTTTGTTATTATAAAATCCACAACCAGAAGTCTACTGGTAGAGAATGTAGTATTCAAATGTCATTTTGCCCTGCTGCAGGGAAAACTAATCCTTGTCTATTTAGCAATACATAAGGTTGTTCACACTCTTTCTAAGTTTCAGTTGTCCTTGCTTGAAAGACTCCTTCATTCACCCTCTCACATAAACTCAAAAATTTACTGAATGTGTTCTTCTTTGAGTGATTCTTTTTTAACAACAGTAAACAAAAACAAAAACAAAAATAACAAGGAAATTCTTCTCAAACCTGAGCATATTTATAAATAAGAAAAAAGTGTTTAATCTTTCTAAATTCTCACACTGTTTTTTTGACTGGTGGTTTTTGCCTGGATAGCATGAGTCACTTCCCAAAATTTTATGAGGCTCAACCGGGCATTCTCATTTCTGAAGTTTATATTTAAATAATTTCCTGGGTTGTACACTGTGTTAGGGGAGAAAAGAGCCCCAAAGAAGAACTCGATGGTCAAGAGCAGTTTGCGAATTGAAACATCTGAGACTACGTGAGAACCCTAGGAACACACAAGTGAGGACCTTTATTTTACTTCTAAATAATGAGGAAGCCAGGGCAGCTAGGGCACAGCACCTGGTAGCTCAGTATTTTAGGTGTAAATTTTCCTCTCATACCTGCAGACCCATCAAGCAATCAGTTTTATAGCTGCAGTAGAGGTAGCATTTACCCTACTTGCCTGATTAAACCTGAATTTTGTAAAAGAGTTGGTTACTTGTTTTGATAGCATGGATTAAATTTAAACCAACTGCTCCAATATAGAGGCCATATCTGAGAGTAAACCATGCATACATATATGCAAGTGTTGGGAGAAGTCATGTGTAGACAACCTAAGAAACTAGAGGGATTATATAAAAAGTTCTACCTGAATAGAATTGCATTTATATTTTGAAGAAGGTATTGGGATATATTAAAAAGAATTCAGTTGAGGTTAACTTTTCAGCAACAGATGGTCTATGGGACAGCAAATTCTAGGAAATAGTCTCACTAATATAAAAGGGCAGTGAGGAGATGCATCTCGCCAACAACAGCAATTCTAGTTAGAATCACGATCAGTGTTTTCCTGTATTATAGAGGAATGCAAAGAGTCTATAATGTGGATACATCACATGATTTTCAGTGATGCAGGGTTTAAAATACAGCCCTAGCCAAACTTGGTTTTGCATGTGTGTAATCCCAGCACTTGGGGGGCTGAAGCAGGAGGATCACGCATTTGAGGGCAGCCTAGGTTACATAGTGAGATAGCCAGCTTGTACTACATAGTGAGATCATTTTTCAACTGCCAGTCACCCACCAAAATCTCAACCAATAAAGCAACAATATCCACAGCAATAACAATGGACTCATTTTGAGGAATGATAGAGCTATTTTGTTTCTTCCTGGTAGTAGTTATGCCAAACTTTACATATCAAATACACATATAAAACTGTAAACCACAAGGAAACAATTTCACTATATGAAATTAAAAATAATGGTACAAAGAACTATACAGTTTTGGATAGTTCTAGTGCACAAAAGAATAAGAAGAGAAACATGACTGATGAGTTAACACATTTAACATAAAAGGTAAGAGGAAAAACTCATGCAATGGTACAGTGGAAATAACAATGCTGTTTTCAAAAGAAGACACTAGAGTAACTAAAAATTGCACAGGCAACATTATAAGTAAAGATGTTCCATCAATATAGGAATGAAAGCTGACTCCTAAGTCAGGTATTTGGACCATTTATGATATACTCCCAAATCACTTTTCAAGACTAGGTTCTCTTTTACTAGACACAAGATATTTTATCCACAGTTTAGAAAGCTCAAAATTTTGAACACTGAGCGTTTTTCCATATCTCATTTGGTGGCAAAACCTGATCTGAACTGACATGGTGTTTTTTTTTTTTTTTTTATGTATGTCACTTTGTGTGAATATTTGCATGCTTGCTGCAGAAATACTACTGTGTTTGATTACTAGGTGCTGCTTAGAGCCCTCCGGGTGTGTTTTAATATACAGCATGTGAACTGAATTCACTTTCTGAAAACTCAGAATTTTAAAACATACCTGACCCTAAGATTTCTAGTAAAAAGTAAGGAGCTATGCTTTCAAAAGACCATTTCTGAACAAAACAGATGGTTCTACCTACTTCTCCTGACATGGATCATGTGTTTATGCTTTGACACCTTCACTAATATCACAACCTATGTTCTGGATGCACAGTTCTCCCAACTCAGCCATGTGAAAGCCCAGTTTTAAGGCCATTGCCTCCAAGAAGTTTTCCTTATAAACAACAGATGGGCTTACTAACTCATTCCTTTTGCTTCTAACTATTTTATATCTCCTTCCACATTGTAATTTCATAAGAGCACAGACTTCTGTGATTAGCCTTGATTACGATGGGGATCAGAAAATCTCTGCAGCAAAGGTTATAATCATGGACACCAAGGCAAGGATGCAGGTTAGAGCTACATATAAAACACTGATTGAGATTTTGGCAAGAATAGTTTGGCATGAACGTGTTAGAACATAGAAACAGAAGACTAGCTACCACGTATCAACCACTGAGTGCCAGAGCCTGAGCAGGTACTTCAGAGTCATTGTGTCATTTGTCCCTCAATCTTTTGAACAGTTCCTATTTCCACTGTAACAATAAGAGACTGATGCTTACAAAGGGCAAGTTTTTGACCAGTGTCACATGCTTAGTAAAAAGCAAAGCCAAGGGATTTGGACTAAATGTAATTTCTGGATCTTTGTTTGTAACTACTCTGTGATGCTTGTTTTTCTATAGGGGTGAACAGAGATGACAGTGAGGAATTAGATATAAGTTAAATAGACTCTGGAGTTGTGAGTTTAGGACACCATTTGGTATGGTTTTCAGTGTATGACCTTTTACCAGCAGTGAATTATGACTACCTGCAATCTCCCTTTAAGCAGCACTGGAGTTTCCTTTGGAAGCTCTAAGCTTCACATTTCTCTAAACGTTATAGTTCTGTTAGAGCAGGCTCCCATCCCTAACTAGTGCAGCAAGTACAGCTGGGACTGTTCTTTATATGACATCACAGCGAGAGGAATGAGAGATAGTGAATCACATCTGGAAGACCAAGTGGAGACAGAGTACTCCAGTGCTAGAATTTTTTACACATTGTGTTTTGGACTTTGATTGCCTTTGGGTTCTCCAGCCTGACAAGAGCCTTATCATATTCATTCTTATCCTCATGAGTAAGTAACACACTATCTTGAATATAATAAGAAATAAGGAAATGTTTATTTTATGAATTCATGTTAGCAGAGATTAGTAGGAGTTGGCAGCTTACAAGAAGGTACTGTTTTTGACACATTTCATAGTATTAAGCCATTTCTTTGTTCTAAGTTTTGAGTATGTTACAAAAAAGTTTAGGTATTAATAAATATTCAGAGAAGTAGTAATCAATTTTATCTTTCTTCAGGTGGAAAAATGTTGGAAATGCATTAATTTCTCCCAATATTATGTTATGATTTCTGTAAATTGAAGGATTTTTTGGTTATAATGGATTTAATGGGAGAATATCCCAATAGTGTCAATAAAAAACTGACATTCTATTTTCTGCTATTTAACCTTACAGTCTGAATCTTATCCAAGCAATCAGCAACTCTCACAACAGGAAAGAACACTGTAGATGATTTAATGAGAACAGAGTTAGCGTAGGTCCCTCTCAACAATTTATAGCAAATAAATTAAAATCGCCTGTTAATCCAGCACATTAGTATTTATGACACTTTGCTCAAACCCTTTAGAATTAGTTTAAGCTCAAAGGGATAAGTAGGCATAAATAAAAATGCATTTCCCACCTCTTATTTTACAAAGAAAAATTATAGAAATATTGAAGAACTTTTTGCCTCCTGTTTCTCCTAGCTTCTATTGTTCTTGACACAGGGAAAAGTAAAATGTAAGTTGAAAGGATATAAAACTGTTAATGCTTTACTTTATAGTGTACAACTGTTTTTAAAATGGACTATCATTTTATTAATTGATAAAAACTGACAAGCAGAGTATTTTATTAGTCTACCACGCATTTATTCTACTCAGTGTTTAGGAAGTTGACTTTGTATCTCCTCTGATTCCTACTTTGGGAGTCAGCTGGTGAAAAAATCCTATATTCAACTCATTTATACACCAATAAATGTAGAAAAGGCATTTTAGTGGTCTCTGAGAAGGGATGGTGCCAACTGATATCTCAGACTGTCTTGGAAGCATTATTAGTTACACTGAAAAGTCTCAGTGCTGTTGTGTATGAACTGATTTCTAGTCAGTGATACATTGCCTCAGGAATGAAAGGTTCTTCAATTAGACTTGGGCCCAGACATCCCCAAATGTATATACTGAATCAGATATACTTGATGCTCTTTTTAAAAGTATAAAGGTATGTAGCTGTATTATCAGAATCTTTATAGTTCAAGTCAATCTACTTGTTTTTCATACGTTTTCTAGGTAAGTTTGATAAATAGCTAACTTTTGTAATCAATTGTTTGATTCAGACCGAAGCCATTTATTCTACAAATACTTACTAAGTCTCCATGGCCAATGGTCAACTGATGTATGGTTGGTCATCCAGTCTTCAGAGTGCAAAATTATCACCTGTCTGAGACTCTATTTGCTCAAGGAAGCTTAGTGTTTAATATTTTATCAGAATACACTCAAAGCCGTATTTTGCATATGTTGAGAAATCTAGTGTCTCCCACAATATTATTATGAGTGATGGAGGAATTTCCACTTAGTCAACATTTCTGAGCTCTAGTTTTCTGTTTTTATAATTTATACTTTGTATTTCCTTTCTCCTTTCACCATATTATGTATTTCTACATCATGTAATCCCAGAGTGAACTCACGGGGCATCAGATATGGTATTCGGTTTCCCTAAATCATTCTTTCAGTCTTCCCTCTTCCAACCCAAAGTGTGAGAGTGTGTAATGTGTTGACCATCAATTGCATTCTAGATATTTTATAATGTAATTTCAAATTCTCATAAAATGTTTCATGATAGATATTATTATACTCATTTTTCTGAGGAGAAAACCACTACTTATAACAACAGTATGAGTTACTATCTATGCAAGGCTTACTATATGTCAGGAATTATATTTAACATCTAAAAGTATTTATGTATTGTGCAAATTTTATACTTTTACACACTTTTAGAAAAATGAGGTTCAAAAGTGTCAAGCTATTTGTCCAAGGTCACCCATTAAATGTAACCAAATCAGTTTCCAAATCTGGGTACCCCTGGAGACCCTAATTTTTGTACAGTATACACCACTGAGCAACTCCATGATGTTCTGAACTTATAAAGATTCCAAGACAGAAGCAAATGAAGTTAGTGACTTTTATCTTATTAAATATCTGGTTATCACTGGCTTAGTATTGTTTGAACTGGAATTCATGTTTTCTACTTTCATGACTTGCAGAGCAGAATATTTCACTTAAGACCCCAAACAGCATCTTTGTCTTAGCAGTGCCCTTGTTTGAATTACATTTTGATGAAAGGCTTGTTCTCATCTCATCCTCACTTTTTGCCACATAGCAGCTGGTGCAGGTGTTCAGCCTTCCTGGATCAGGGTGTGATGCCATGCTGGGGGACAGCAGCAGCCATGAGGGAAATGCACCTACTGCTAATTGAGTACCACAAACTAAACTCCTCCGATGATGAGCAATCCAGGGCCAAGTTCGTGGATGAGTAATCTACTTTGGGCGCCTCTGGGTAATGGAAACAGACTGTACGCCTGCACTTGTGCTTACGTGGGGTAGACGCATCGGGAAAGCCTGGTCTTCCTACTGATCTCAACAGACCAGTCAAGGAGTCATATAAAATGAAGCAGCAAAATGAATACCCTTTATAATAACCCAGTCTGGTGTAGCAGAGACACTTTACAAGTAACTATTTCTCATTCTTCCTGTAACCTTAAAATGAAAATACTACCATCTCTCAGGAAGTAAAGGAAAGGAGAGTTTCTAGGATGAAGACACTGAGAGAAACTCAGAATGGTGCTTACAGTTTATTTGGCCTTGTCAAACTTTTTTTTGTCATTTACTTGCTTTTACAGTGCAATTAATCTTAGTAAAAAGGGAAACTGAAGGAGTACCAATTTTAATGGATATTTATTGTATCTACCT
>RJWM01029611.1:0-24268 GCA_004363535.1 Dasyprocta punctata | reverse complement strand
TTTTTTTGTGGCACCGGGGATCGAGCTCACAACCTCGCGCCTGCCTGACAGGCACTTAAGCTGCTGAGCCAAACTCCCGGCCCTGGTTTTTTGAGGCAGGGTCGCACTATGTAGCTCAGGCCGGCCTTGCGCTCGCGTTGTAGCCCAAGTCGGCCTCGAACTCACAACGCTCCGCCTACCTCAGCCTCCCGAGTGCTGGGATTAAAGGCGTGCGCCACCACGCCCGGCTTAATTAAAACTTTCTTCTTGAGTGGGGATGATCTTGGGCGTAGTCTTTTTCTGAGATAAATTAGAAGAACCTCTGATTGGTCCTATTAGCCAAATCCTGTCTTTGATTTTAGGGACTACAGTAAGGAAGCTTCATTTTTGTGTTTCTTCATCATTACTTCCTTGTTAGGATTAGATTTATGACCAGGAAAGCAATTATGGGTCTTTTTAGTTGTGGGGAGTTTTCTCTGTTTTTGATTTGTTTTTCTTTGATGCGGGGGTTGCAAAATAGGGTTTCACCTTGCAGTTCGGGCTTCCTTGAACTCACTGTGTAACTCTGACTGCCCTTAAATCCATGCAGATCCTTCTGCCTCAGTCTCTTGAGTACCAAGATTATAGGCATGCACCACAGCACCCAGCAGTTATGGGGGATTTTCAAGAAAGAAATGGCACTATAAGCCGGGTGTGGTGGTGCACACCTTTAATCCCAGCACTCAGGAGGCTGAGGTAAGAGGAGCGTTGTGAGTTCGAGGCCAACTTGGGCTACAACGCGAGCGCAAGTCCGGCCTGAGCTACATAGTGCGACCCTGCCTCAAAAAACTAGGCCTGGGAGTTTGGCTCAATTGCTTAGGCGCCTGTCTGGCAGCTATGAAGTTGTGAGTTCAATCCCTGGTGCCGCAAAAAAAAAAAAAAAAAAAAAAAAGAAATGGCACTATAGATGTGAATATTGTGGTGATTTGGGAAAAGAACACATGGAAAAGAAATGGTGATCTTTGTAGAAGTCAAAGAGGAACTGACTTTGCTGAAGATTCATAAATGTTGTCAATCTGTTTCTCTCAGTTTAGCAGGACCAAATTTACCACAGACCAAAAGATTCATGCCCCACCTTCTTCTCCCCATGCTAGTCCTGAGCAGTACTGCTGCTTGTTTTGTCTCAAGCAAAATAAGAACCTTAAAAGGCACTTCAAAAAAAAAAAAAAACAAAGATGGCTATTCTCTGTGGAAAACAAGTTTTAGACCTACCATTTTTTTTACCCCACTGGAAAACATTCATTGAGAATTCAAATTTGTTTTTCTTTTGACATAGGCTGACCTTAAACTTGAGAGCCTCCCACCTTAACTTTGTGAGTAGCTGGGATTACAGGTATGCACCACCATGCCTAGTTGGATCTACCATTTTTGAGAGGACATCAGTAAATAAAAGCTATTTTTCCATAAGAGATTTTTTTTGGGGGGAGGGGTCTTCTTGAGACAGGGTCTCACTGTGCGGTTCAGGCTGCCCATAAGAGAACTTGAGAAAGGAAACTGAATATCCAAGCTGCTGGTAATTTCTTGAACCTTTCTTTTTTTCAGTTAAAAAAATGTTTATCTAAATTTCTATTCAAAATCTTGTATTCAGGGGCCAGGGGTTTAGCTCAGTGGCTTAAGCACCTGCCTGATAGGAACGAGGTTGTGAGTTCGATCTCCAGTACAGGGAAAAAAAAAATCTTGTATTTTTCTTAAAGACAGATTTATAAACTTCAGGGCCATAAAGCCTAGATCCCTGCATATGACAATAAGAATATACATAGCAAAATTAGAGCCACAATACCAGCCTTTTTCTTTTTTCCCACACCCCTGCCAATGTACTTTACTTTTTGAGAGGAAGTGAGTAACAAGAACAGTTTGGAATTTGGTAGCTGATAGTGAGAAGTCTGAATCAGTAAACTAGAGAGCCTTTGCCCCCAGGTTCAGAAATTCAAATGTAATTAGATAAGAAGGAAGAGAACCAAAGGTGACAATCAATCCCTTCCAATTTCCAACTTTTGAAGGTTTTCAGTCTCTGTAGCAAGAGGCTGTCAGCAAACACCCTCCTTCAAATTATCTCTTCAATTTCATGGTCCTTTGCTCTTTAGGTTTTCTTACACAAAGCTGTTCCATTGGCCTCCTTGATCTCTTCCTCAAACATTAATGCAGACATCCCATCATCTTAATCCTCCCTTGGTCTTCTAATCTGCGATTTCACTTACACAACCTTTGGATGACTATTAACTCCAGAGATGTTGCTCTTCCTTCCCTTTAAATTCTAGTCTGATATTTCTGTCTCCTGAACATGCTACGTCAGTACCTTTAAATTCAATTTACCAGAAACTGAATTCATCACAGTGCCTTAAAACATCTGCTATTCCTAAAACAAATAATTCTATGAATGGGAACATTTTTCTTTCAACTTTCCAAATTCAAGTTCCAGAATTTCTTTGTCACTTCCTCTTCCCACTCGACATGCATTTAATTTCTAAATTATTATAAATCCTTTCAAAATCTCACATCAATTATTTCCATTACTCAATCTGTGACCCTGGCCTTTGTTTCCTCTTGAGACTGCTATAACTCCTCACTATTGTTTTGCCTTAAATTGTATGTTATTTTATATTCCCAATACCTTTTACACACTTGCCAGTTAACTTTCTGAAGCATGGGTTTGATATTCAACTTCCCTCATTCAGTAAGCATGCATTGTATAGGCATAATGTGCCAGGCACCAATATAAATCCACTCATAGGTTTATTAAATAAATATCTACAATGTGCCAACCCTCCCCCAAGACACTGAAGCTATGCCATGAATAGGGAAGACCCCTGAAGCTTACTTCTGGTTAGAGTCAGTAGGATACACAGTAAGATATGGCCCCTGCTCTTAAAGTGTTCATCTGCTTAGAAACCCTCAGTGATTTCTCATACCTGAAAGAATAAAATTCTAATTTATTACCTTGACCTTCAAGGCTCAAGATTTTCAGTAATTTGGACTGGGAATTTAGCTCAGTGGCGTAAGCGCCTGCCTGGCAAGCACGAGGTCATGAGTCCGAACCCCAGTACCAAAAAAAAAAAAAAAAAAAAAAAAAAAGATTTTCAGTAATTTAAAAATAGCTGTTAAGTATTTGTTGATTGATTTCTTTAATCATTTCTTGGAAGATATGGTCTGTCACTCTGACCTTCTCCACTGACAATTCATTTATTTATTTTATTTTATTTATTTTATTTTTTTTTCAGATAGGGTCTTGCTATACAGTTCAGCTTAGCCTTGAACTCACTATGTAGCCCAGGTTGGCCTCAAACTTGTGGCAATCCTCCTGCCTCAGCCTTTCAGTGCTGGGATTACAGGCATTTACCACTACACCCAGTACCACAGACAATTTTCTAATGTGTCTCTACCCCTTTTAAAACATAAAACCCATGTGCCTTAATTACTTTTCTCATTGCTGAGACAAAATACCTGACACCCAAAGGTAAAGGGAAAAGGTTTATTTGGCTCACAGTTTGTAGAGGTTTCAGTCCATAATCTGCCAACTCTAAGCAGAGTAGCACATGGAAGAAGGGCAACAGTTCATCATAGTGGAAAACAGCAAAAGCCACAAGGGAAGAAGAGGTAGAGAGAGACTCTTTCTCTTCCTCATATTGTATGTAGGCTACCCATCCTAGAGCAGGTGTAGCACTCACACCCATAATCACAGCTTTGGACCACAAATCAATCCCAAACACTATTCAGCCACCTCCCAAAATCCAATCCCCTTTGACTGCATGAGGCTTTGTGGGACATCCAGACATAAACCATACACTAAGGAAAATAAGATTATTCATCTAGATGCTATACTTCTATTGCTTGAGATAGAGCCGTCCTTACTGGAGTGAGGTGATATCTCACTTTGGCCTTTGATTTGCACTGACTGATGATTAGTAATATTGAACTCTTTTTTTTCATATACCTGTTGACATTTGTCTTCCTCTTTTTTTTTTTTCAGTGCTGAGGGTGGAACATACTTGCACATACTGGGCAAACACCCTGCCACTGAGCTACACTCCCAACCCCTGTGTGATTTTTTTTTAGAAATGTCTATTTAGGCATGGTGCTCATGTTTTTTGTCACACAGATCTCCCTTTCTCTCTGTCTCTGTCTCTGTCTCTGTCTCTGTCTCTCTCTCTCTCTCTCTCTCTCTCTCTCGTGTGTGTGTAGTATTTTGGATCAAATCCTGCTCCTTGTACAACCACCAAGCTATGTTCCCAGCTCTGGAGTTCCTCGTGTTTTCTGGATGCTAACTCCTTGTCGGATGTTTAGTTTGCAACTATTTTCTCCCATTGTGGCCCTTTACTGTGTCTTTTTCTTCTGTCTTCTGATCTTTTAGGGTCTTCTCCAAAAAAAAATTCTTGTCCAATTCAATGTTCAGAAGCATTTTCCCTTTGTTTCTTCCTAGCTTCATAGTTTCAAGTCTCATATTTAAGTCTTTAATCCATTTTAAGTTGACTTTTATAACTGGTCTAGTTTCATTCTTCTGAATGTGGGTGTGTTGGTTACTTTTTCGTTCTTGCTGAGACAAAACACCTGACACCCAAAATTAGGGAAGGAAAGATTTATTTCTTACAGTTCATGGGGGTTTTAGTCCATGCTCAGCTGGCTCCAAGGCAGCATGGTATGGCAGGGGGGCAGTCGTTCATGGTGGCCATAAAACAACAAGCGCTAACTGGCAAGAGCGGGAAGACACATGTTCTTCCTGCCCTTATACTGTATGCTGGCTCCATCCCTGGGTGGGTGCAGCACTCACAGCACCAATCACAGCACCAGACAACAAACCATCACAAATGCCAGACTCAGCCCTGTCTATGATTACATGAGGCTTAACTGGGGACCTCTGACCACACTGTAACAGTGGACATCCAGTTTTCCCTACACCATTTATTGAAAGTACTGTCCTTCTGTAATCCCAGCACTTGGGAGGCTGAGGCAGGATTGTGGCAAGATCGAGACCAACCTGGGCTACAAAGTGAGCTCAAGGTCAGCCTGAACTGCATAGCAAAACCTTGTCTCAAAAAGACCAAAAAAAAAAAAAATTAAAATTAAAAAAGAAAATATTATCCTTTTTCCATTGTGTGTTCTTTGCACCTTTGTCAAAAATAAGGTGGCTGCAGATGTGGAGGTTTACTTGCACGTTCTCCACTGTAGTCCATTGGGCTGGGTATCTGGTTATTGTGCCAGTACCATGCTGTTTTTTTGCTTTGGGTTGTGGCTTTTGTTTTAGTGGAATTTCCCCCATTCATTTTTGTTGTTGTTTTTGTTTTGTTTTGTTTTATTTTGTTTTTGTTTGTTTGGTTTTCAGTTTTTTTGAGACAGGGTCTCGCCATATAGTTCAGGCTGGCCTTGAGCTCACTATGTAGCCCAAGCTGGCCTCAAACTTGCAGTGATCCACTTGCCTCAGCCTTCCAAGTGCTGGGATTACAAACATGTGCCACCACACCTGGCCACTCCCTGTTTGCTGGTTTCTCTCTTTCTTTTATCCTTGTTTTTCTTTTTTTTCTTTTCTTTTTCCTTTTTTTCTGTATTGGAGAATGAACCCAGGGCCTTTGTACTAAACTCCATCTCCAGTCCTTTTTTAAAAAAGTGTTTTTATTTTGAGACAGGCTTTCACTAAGTCAAGAAGTTGGTCAGGCTGGACTTGAACTTTGATCTTCCTCTTTAACCCTCCTAAAGAGTGCTGAGATTACAGATGTGTGCCACCATGCCTGGCTGTCCCATGCTGTTTGTTTTGTGTGTGTGTGTGTGTGGCACCGGGGATGGAACTCACAACCTCACACCTGTCAGGCAGCCTTGTAAGTTGCTGAGCCAAACTCCCAGCCCTAGTTTTTTGAGACAGGGTCACACTATGTAGTTCAGGCTGGCCTAGTTCATGTTGTAACCCAACCTGGCCTCAAGCTCACAACGCTCCACCTACCTCAGCCTCCCGAGTGCTGGGATTAAAGGTGTGTACCACCACACCAGGCCCTGTCCTATGCTGTTTTGATTACTATCTCTGTACTATATTTTGATGTCAAATAGTCTAATGCTTTAGGCTGTGTTCTTTTTGCTCAAGATGGTTTTGGCTTTGGAGAGTTTTTCATGTTTCCACAACAAATTTTGATTTTTTTTCCTAGTTCTATGAAGAATGTCATTCATATTTTGATAGAGATTGCACTGAATCTGTAGACCACTTTTTAGTGTATGGCCATTTTAACAATATTGATTCTTCTAATTCATGAACAGGAGATAGTTTTCCATTTTTTTGTCTTCAAGTTCCTTGATCAATGTTTTATAGTTTTCATTGTAGAGATCTTTCACTTCTTAATAGCTAAAAAAATTGTCAACTACCCACCATAATGGGGTTTTTTTGTTTGTTTGTTTGTGGGTTTTTTTTTTTGTTGTTTGTTTGTTTGTTTTTTTTTGCGGCACTGGGGATTGAACTCACAACCTTGCGCTTGCCAGGGCAGGCGCTTAAGCCGCTGAGCCAAACTCCCCAGCCCTTGGTTTTTTTGAGGCAGGGTCGCACTATGTAGCTCAGGCCAGCCTTGCGCTCGCGTTGTAGCCCAAGCCGGCCTTGAACTCACAACGCTCCACCTACCTCAGCCTCCCGAGTGTTTTTTGTTTTTTTTGGAACTTACAACCTCATACTTGCCAGGCAGGCACTTATGCCACTGAGCTAAACCCCCAGCCCTATAATGGTTTTTAAAATCAATTTCTTCCTATAATTCCATTGTTTTCTTATTTATCTTCAGGCTATTTTATTAGGTTATATCTTTCCACTAAATCAAATCATTTATCATTCCCTACTAATCCTCTCCATCTCTAATATTACTTTTGTTTGTTTGTTTGTTTTTGGTTTTTGGCTTTTTGAGAGACAATCTCACTATGCAGTTCAGGCTGGCCTTGAACTAACTATGTAGCCCAGGTTGGCCTTGAACTTGAGGTGATTCCTTCTGCCTCAGCCTCACAAGTGCTGGGATCACAGGCATGTGACACCACACCCAGCTTTAAAGCCTATTTTGTCTGACATTAATATAGCCTTGGTTTTCTTTTGATTGGTAATTACCTAGTGTACCTTTTCCTATCCCCCGCCCTTTTTTCAATCTTTCCATGTCTTTAAATTATAGATGAATGTTTTTTAAACATCACATAACTGGACAGGGGCAAAGACCTAAAAGTAGATATTTGTCATTTTTTTGTCTGACCAACATCCAAAATGTCTCCTATTTGGGAAACTTTCCTTAATATGAATCTGTAGGAGACAGAACCTCATTCTCCCTGGGAACCTAGAGAAATCAAATATTCCCTTTCCCGCTTTGCAGCAGCTCAGGTGCTGGTTTGTGACTTGGCCTTGACCAGTTAGATGGGTTGAAATATTGAGTGACACAAAGATGACACAAATTGCCAGCCTGCTCAGGCCTGGATAGTACTTGGATAGGAGACAAAGATGACATAAATTGCAATCCAAGCATGGCAGAGGCCACAATATCCAATGACAGCAGCAGCAATGTCTGGTGGTGGCAATGTCTAGTGCCAGCACTGCCCTAACCAGACTTTTCTTGTGCAGACCTTGGCATGGTTCCTAACTGCTGGCTTTTGTTAGTTTTTGCCTGTTTATAAGATTAGTTCTCCTGAATTACCTGATTTTTTCCATAAGTATCTTTTTTGTTTAAGAAAACCCCAAGCTGGTCATGGTGGTGCACACCTGTAATCCCAGCACTCGGGAGGCTGAGGCAGGAGGGTTACCATGAGTTTGAGGCCAGCCTGAGGTCCATAGTGAGTACAAGACCAGGCTGCATTACATGGTGAGACCTTGTCTCAGAAAGAAAGAAAGAAAAAAAGAAAGGAAGAAAGAAAGAAAGAAAAGAAAGAGAAGGAGGAGGAGGAGGTTCCTTTCCATTGCTCATACAAGAATCCTGACTAATACAAAATTCTTCTTTTTTCTCTGGAATGGAAAAGGGAGAGATGATATGGAGGGGAACAATGAAAAGTCTGGATTTGTTGTGTCCATTACTAATTTTTTTTTTTTTTTGGTGGCACTGGGGATCGAACTCACAACCTTGTGCCTGCCAGACAGGCACTTAAGCTACTGAGCCAAACTCCCAGCCCTGGTTTTTTGAGGCAGGGTTGCACTATGTAGCTCAGGCCGGCCTTGCGCTTGTGTTGTAGCCCAAGCCAGTCTCAAACTCACAACGCTCCTCCTACCTCAGCCTCCTGAGGCTGGGACTAAAGGCGTGTGCCACCATGCCAGGCTGGATCCATTGTTTCTAACCATAAGGAAAGCCAACTGGAGGATAAAATCACCACAGAAAAATGGCAGGGTTGGGAAAAATCATGGACATATAAAAGCAGATCATTGGTGACACCTTACCTCTCTGGATCAACCACATTTCTTTTGTAAGATAAAATATAATCTCTCTCCTGAGGGTTTTATTAAAAAGGCAAGTTAGAAGGTTAATTTTTTTTATTAAGTTTATTAGTACACTTTAGATACGTATAATGATCACATTCATCTCAGGAAATTTGTACCTGTACATGAGATATCTCAATTCTTTTTTTTCCCCATTCCCCTCCCCTCCCTACAACCCCTCTTCCGCTCCTTATTTACAAAAGCTTTGTTTCCATTTTTTTGTTGTTGTTTTTTCCCTTCCTTTTCCTCTCCCCTCTCCCTAGTTCCCCTTCACATTTGAACCTTTTCTTTCTATTTCACAATATCTATTATGCATTTTGGTCCTTATTTACACTTACAGTTTCTCACACCAGAGAAACAATGTGGTATTTACACGTGTGTGTCAAATTTATTTCACTTAAGAATATGATCTCAAGGTACATCCATTTACCTAGAAATGTCTCAAGTTTTGGATCAACCTTAACAAAAGTTAGCCTCACTCTGGGCTTCTTGGCCTGAGTAATTTCCATGATTTGGTTTGGTTTGGTTTCATTTCGTTTTCTGGTGCTGGGGATTGGACTCAATACCTTCCGCACACTAAGTACATGTTCTACCACTAAGCTACATTTCCTGCCCCACATTATTTTTTTATTTTCCATTCAGTGGGCTTTTCTGTTACTTTCAAGCAAAAGCATCCTACTTGATACCTTTCTATCTTACCTTTGAAAAGGAATCCCTCACTTGAATCTGCAATAGGCTTTCAACTGCTATTTTACTTCTCCTCTTTCTTTCCTAGTTGAATTTCTCATAAATGTTTTAAAATCTTAGTGTCTTCATTTCCTCGCTGCCCTTCCCTGCTTTATCTACTGAAGTCTAGATTCTTTATTTTTTTCTTTCTTTTTGGCACTGGGAATTCAACTCAGGACTTTATGCTTGCCAGGCAGAAGTTGCGCCACTGAGCTAAGTCCCCAGCTCCCCAGGCTGGTCTTGAACTCACAGCAATCCTCCTACCTCAGCCTCCCAAGTGCTGGCATTATAGGCATGTGCCACCATGCCCAGTTTAGATTCTTTCCTTACTACTCATTTAACACCACTTCTTTTTAGATCAATGCCAATGTCACATCTCAAAGTCAATAATTCATTCACCAAACATGTTTCCATGCCCACTCTTACATTCATTGAACAGGTATTTATTGAGCATCTAATGTATCCCAGACTTTAGGAATAAGAGACAGATATAGTCCCTACTCACATAAGATTATAATTTTATCAGAGAATACAGATACTAAAGTAATTATAGTTAACTATAATGGCAATTAATGTAAGATTTCTCTAGGAAAGTAAGATGTCAAGGTTGACTATACAGGAAGGAGAATAAAAGCAGAGAATGTAAACAGAAAAGACTTAGAGATGAGCACAAAATTTGTAGACCTCTGAGAAGTTGAACATTGCAAGATTAGAAAGTACAAGGTGGGTTAAGGGTATAGCTTATTGGTAGAATGCTTGCCTAGCATGCAGAAAGCTCTAGGTTTAATTTCAGCACAAAAAAGAAAAAGAAAAAGGAGCTGGATGAGGTGGTATACATCTGTAGTCCTCCAAGTAGAAGAATTACAAACTGAAAGTCTGCCTGGGCAATCCAGCAAGGCTCTGTCTCAAAATAAAAAGGACTGGAAATGTGACTCAGTGGGAGAGGCCTTGCCTAACATACCTCAGGCCTTGGGCTCCATTCCTACTACCACAAAAGAAAAAAAGTAGAAAGGAGGGACTTGGAGTTGTAGCTCAGTAGCAGAGTGTTTGCCTAGTGCATGCAAGGCCCTGGGTTCTATCCCCAGGACAGTCGTTTAAAAAAAAAAAAAAGTTAGTACAAAGAAGAGAAAGAGGTAAGAAACAAGGTTAGACCAAATTGCAGAGTCTTGGAGCCCCAGTAAGAAGATCAAAGACAGTGGGAAGTTGCTAAAGGACTTTAATCAGAGCACTGATCAATTTACATTTATTAAAGATCACTTTGTGGTTTGGTGGGAAATAAAAGAGGGTATTTATAGAAGTCTTGGATTTAATAGCCTGGAATACAGTGGTAGCAGAGGGAAAAAGAGGAGAATCAATTTGAGAGATATTTTAGAAGTAGGCCCAAGCCGGGCGTGGTGGCACACGCCTTTAATCCCAGCACTCGGGAGGCTGAGGTAGGTGGAGCGTTGTGAGTTCGAGGCCAGCTTGGGCTACAACGTGAGCCCAAGGCTGGCCTGAGCTACATAGTGCGACCCTGCCTCAAAAAACCAGGGCTGGGGAGTTTGGCTTAGCGGCGTAAGCGCCTGCCCTGGCAAGCGCAAGGCTGTGAGTTCAATCCCTAGTGCCGCAAAAAAAATAAAAATAAAAATAAAAAGAAGTAGGCCCAAAAAGAAATGAATAGATAGAGTGAAGAGCCATTGCAATTTGAAACAGAAAAAACCCCATGACTGACGGTATGGTGGACATGCCTGTAATCCTAGTTCTTGGGAGGCTGAGACAGGAAGATCCCCATGAGTTTGAGGCCAGCCTGGGCTACATAGTGAGTTCAAGGCCAGCCCAAATTACATAGTGAGACCCTGTCTCAAAAACAAAACAAAACAAAACAAAATAAAAAAACCAAACTTGCTTCGAAGGACCACTGTACTGGTGTAACCGCTGTGGAAATCAGCGTGGAGATTCCTCAAAAATCTATGATTGAAGGTCCCCTTCTGAGTATCTTCCCAGAAGGATTAAAAACATCATACCACAGTAATATATGTGCATCATGTGTATAGCAGCACAATTTGTAATAGCTAGATCTCGGAAACAACCTAAATGCCCACTGACTGAGGAATGGATAAAAAAGACATGGTATTTTTATACAATGAAGTACTACTCAATCATAAAGAAGGATAAACTGGAGACTTTTATAGGTAAATGGATGCAACTTGAGACCATACTCAAAAGTAAAATAAATCAGACCCGCATGTGTAAACATCATATTGTTGCACTAGTACGAGAAGCTGAAAGAAACTATGTATATGTATATATACACAATATGCAATGTATATAACATTGTTACCCTTAATTATTGTGTTTTGAAATTTGATTTTTTTCTCTTTAAAATAAAATAGATTTGAGAAAAAAGAACATTGTAGAAGGGATAAGAGACATGAATAATGTGATATGTGTAAATAGTATACATACTTCAAGGGTGGTACAAATACCTACAAATCTTCATATGAGAGAGAGCTCCAAATTTGTTTTCTGTCATCCTAAATTTTAGAACTATTTCTTCGTAATTCTCTGATGAGGTGTGACTGTCCATAATTACCATAACTCTTCATATTGTTTCACAGAGCTGTTTAGCTCCTCTCCATCCCAATTAGTCCTTACCAAACAAGATTTTTGCCTTACCTATATGTAACCAAGCGCCCCTTAAGTGATTTTTCCAAACAAGTCTATTGGCCTTTTTTCTCTCCAGGATTCAGTGATATTCAGGGCTCTTTCTCTTATGATGCATACTTTTCTCAGAAATTTCCCCACTAATTAGGGTTATCTAAATGCAGACCCTACACAGATCATGTCTTTGCTCTGGTTGGTCTTTAAAATGCTGACTCTCAGGCTGGGGATTTAGCTCAGTGGCGTAAGCACCTGCCTGGCAAGCGTGAGGTTGTGAGTTCAATCCCCAGAACCAAAATAAAATAAAATAAAATAAAATGCTGACTACCACAAGGTTACCTGCAGCAACTTTCTGTTACCGTAAGGCTGTCCTAGCAGAAGTCCTCCTGGATGTGCTCTTGACTGCCATTGGGCTTTATCTATGAAGCCCATCTCTGGTCTTCAGGATTAGAAGTATTCCTCATGCTCAGTTCAGTCCCAACTCTGTCCACTACTCTGTTGCCACAAGTTGTTTTAGCCAGCCTCTTTTGTTTTTCCTCATTTTTGTTTTGTTTTGTTTGAGACAAGGTCTCATAGTCCAAGCCAGCCTTGAGCTTGCTGTGTAGCCCAGACCAGCCAATTTCTTTTCTATAATGCTTTTTCAGGTATGAATTAAAAACTAGCCCACCAACTGGCAACCAGTCCTCAACCCTCATGCCAAATATCAAAATAGATGAAGGGGTGCCAACCTGGGTCACAGTCAAGGCCTCCTTCTAGGTAGGGCTCTTCAGTCGCACCCTAGGAACTCCCCGTCCACAAAAGCAGGCCTGAGGGGCAGGCAGGGGCTCAGGGAGGGGTGGTCCTGTCTCCAGGCTCCTCTGCACCTCAGCTGTGACCAAGGATGTGAGTGGTAGAGCCTGCAGTGGCTACCTGGAGGCTGGTGGCCAGGGCGCCATAGGGGTTGCCCGCAGCTGCAGACGGAAAAAATGTAAAACTTCCTCAGAATGTAGAGGTCTACATCACAAAAGTGGAAGGGTAGTGATGAGCCTGTTAGGAATGTGACTTTTTCAGCAGGTTATATAACACCTGACATTGATAACTGGATAAAATTGCCTGGGTGTCAACATATCACAAGTTGAAAATGCAATTTCTCTTCATTTAAACTAAATTTTCATGAAGAAATTAAATTGCATATATGAGCAGCAGGGGAAAAAATAAGCACTTCTTCATGGAATTAAGTTGACTTATTTATTGCCATTTGAAAAAGCTCACCTTGGTCCCCCAGAAGTGCATTTATTTATTTATTTATATTTTTTTTTTTTGTGGCACCGGGAATTGAACTCACAGCCTTGCACCTGCCAGGGCAGGCGCTTAAGCCACTGAGCCAAACTCCCAGCCCTGGTTTTTTTGAGGCAGGGTCGCACTATGTAGCTCAGGTCGGCCTTGCGCCGCGTTGTAGCCCAAGCCGGCCTCGAACTCACAACGCTCCACCTACCTCAGCCTCCCGAGTGCTGGGATTAAAGGCATGCGCCACCACGCCCGGCTCAGAAGTGCATTTAGAAGCTGAATACAAAGCAATATTAATATACCTCTTCCATCCTGGAAAAAAAAAGGTGACAACTCCATATGGGCTATGGCTACTCCAGTCTTTACATTCTGCTTAGTTTTCTGAAAAAAGTCTTCACATGTGGAAAGAAAGATCAAAACTGATTGTTACACAGATAAAATTTATAACCTCTCATCCAAGACTATTTACTGTACTGTTTAAAAGTTAAAACAAGACTACTTTTGTAGAGTAGAGCTGGTATCTATAATGCAGTATGTTGTATAAATACCACAGGTAAAGATTAGGACCATTTGCTTAGAGGCCAGGCATCGTGCCACATTTTGGTAGTTCCAGCACTCAGCAGGCTGAGGCAAAAGAATCTCTTTGAGTTGGAGGCCAGCCTTGACTACATAGTGAGACCTTGTGTCAAAAAGCCAAAAAAGAAAAAAAAAAGTAATGAAAATTAATTCTATTTAAGGTTCAGATATTTTATGACAAAATCTGTTTTTATTTGCTCAGAATTCATAAAAAGGGGGAGTGAGTTGCTAGTAGAATGGTTAGTCCTCCAGAAACTGTACCTCTCCAAAGGAAATGGTAAAATATGAAAGTGTCCCAATGTATTTAATCATTGATATCTTGCCAGTAATTGCAGTCGGGTGGGAGCAAGGATCATTTTATTTTAGTTATAAATTTAATGTTTTATTTCTTAAAATCAAGCACTATGGAAGGGTTCAAAGGAAAATTTTCCTTACCATCTTACTCCCAATTCTTTTTCTCAGAGGTAAGCATGGCTAGCAGTTTATGCAAATCCTTTGGTATTTTTTTAGAGCATATGTACAGAAATGGAGAATTTCTTAACTTTAGTTTGTTTTTTTAATTAAAAAACTCTTGCTAGCTGTGTTTATTTTGCATCTTGCTTGCTTAATGGAATACGTTAAGGCTATCTTCATATGTCAGTACATACAGATCTGTCACATTCCTCTAAATGACAACATAGCTTATTTATTACCTTATAATGACAAAATGTATGCCTTTTATCATCTTTCCCATGCTGTTAAGAAACTGTGCCATATACAATGTTACAGGAGTAAAAATGCACACTTTTTGATGTTTTCTTTGGCTTCTAGTTGAACTTAAGCTGCCTCTACCAGAAAAGTAGAAGTTGGTGCTCAAAATCAGAACTATGTTCTGAAATGAGATGTAACTTGACTATGTAATAAGATGTTACCTAAAAATGTAAACATGACCTTTTGAACTCAGTAGCTCTGATAAATGCTTTTCCACAAATGTTTTGCCCAGTATGTTTGATCATCTTTTCACACCACCTGCAAATTTTTGCACAGAGTGACTGAGAGGTAGGTGTGACACATTGGAAACTTGAAAAATTGTGCATAGTGGCACAGCTACATGCAGTATTTCCACCATGCAGTTACCATAGATGTAAGCAGTTTTAAGAACATAGGTGGAAAATACAGTAAAATAACTACAAGATGAGTCTGGATAAGCATGGTGGCGCAGACCTGTAATCCCAGCACTTGGGAGGCTGAGGCAGGAGGATCACTGGGAGTTGGAGGCCAGTCTAGGCTACTTAGGGAGTTCAAGGCCAGCCTGGTCTGCGACTCAAAAAAAAAAAAAAAAAAAAAACAGAGTTCTGAATATTTATTACCTTTGTCTTTTATACAAATTTTATTTTAAGTTTTAAAGTAAAATAACTGTGTTTAAAAACCACCCTGTAACAGTCCTAAAAATGTAGTACTAGTTGTTTTGGCACTGTGGTATAAGCACCACTACTCTGTGGTTTTCTTTTGTGTTGGATGTGTCTCTTCCCTTGTACAATAAGTTTCTTGTGGGTGAGGGAACTGTTTCTGTGAACTTAATCTCTAACAGAGGGTTTGGCATATTGTAAGTACACAGTACATGGTTGATGAATTAATGTCCTTGAACTAAAAAAAAATTTTTTTTGTCTTAAAAGTACCTTTTCAAAACTGATTCATAAAATAAATAAATAAAAGCAAAACTGATTTCTGGGGACAGTTCAGATATATGGAAACAAATACCTAAGTTGTGAAAATGTCAAAACTACATTTTGTATATTTTTCTCAAAATGTTTTCCTTAACAGAAGTTACTTTCTCCAAATACAAGCATCTGATGGAAATAACACATATTTTTGGTCTAAAGAGGAAAAAAATACTGATGGAAAGCTATAATTCCATACTTCCTCCAATCATTAAAATTAAGTCCACTAGTGGCTTATTGTAAGTCTATGTCACAGCTCTAAAAGAGCCTAGGAATTTGTTTTACCTATTCATTTATGAAATTATTTTTGTGGAAAACACTTCAAATACTGACATTAAAGACATCTACAACAAAAACTATAATGCTTTGAAAAAAGAAATGGTATAGGACATCAGAAAAGATATCTTATGTTCTTGGGTAAGTGAAACCAGCATGGTCCCAATTGCCACATTTCCAAAATTGATAGACAAATTTAATGTAATTCCAATCAAAATTCCAGCAGTGTTTTTCACAAAAGTGGAGAAAACAATCCTAAAATTCACATTGAACCAGAAGATACCCAGAACAGCAAAATCAATCCTGAGTAAAAAGAGCAGAGTGGGAGGCATCTTGATCCCAGACCTGACATTCTTATTACAAAGCTATAGTAATAAAAGTAGCATGGAAGTTCTGGGGATTTAGCTTAGCATTTCAAGTGCTTGCTTGGTAAGCACAAGGTCGTGAGTTCGATCCCAGGTACCAAAAAAAAAAAAAAAAAAAAATGTAGCATGGTATTGGCACAAAAACAGACATGAGGGGGCTGGAGATTTAGCTCAGTGGTATAAGCACCTGCCTGGCAAGTGCAAGGTCATGGAACAGAACAGAGGATGCAGAAACAATCCCAAGTACACTCAACTACTTGATCTTTAACAAAGCAATCAAAAACATATACTGGAGAAAAAATAGCCTCCTTAATAAATGGTGCTGGGAGAACTAGCTATTCACATTCAGAAGTTGGAATCTAGACCCATATATCTCACCATGTAGTAAACTAAAATAAAAATGAATCAAAGAACTAAATGCTAAAACAATGTTAACCCGATGGAAGACAAAATAAGTAAAACTCTTAAAGGCATAGACATAGAAAAGGACTTTCTCGTGGTGGCACATGCCTTTAATCCCAGCACCTAGGAGGCTGAGGTAGGTGGAACGTTGTGAGTTCGAGGACGGCTTGGGCTACAACGCAAGGCCGACCTGAGCTACATAGTGCGACCCTGCCTCAAAAAACTAGGGTCGGGAGTTTGGCTCAGTGGCTTAAGTGCCTGTCTGGCATGTGTGAGGTTGTGAGTTTGAACCCTGGTGCTGCAAAAAAAAAAAAAAAAAAGAAAAAAGAAAAAAAAGAAAATGTCTTTCTCAACAGAACCCCGGTTGCACAGGAAATAGTGCCAAGAATCAACAAATGGAATCATATCAAATTAAAAAGTTTAAGAGTAAGAAATCTGAGAAAAGTATCATAGAAAGCAAAACTTTAAGGACAAAAAGGCATACTAAACTCTAGCTCACACACATACAACCCGAATACAACCTGAATGATCGCATGTTATGTGAGTGGATCAATAATAGGACCTCTGGCTTCTTTTGACTGCAATTAGTGACTGAAAATGGGGAAAAAAAGAAAGAAAAGTAGAGATAAATTTGAGGTAGACCTGTAGGGCTCGTACCAGCTGGAAAAAACACGGAGGCCATGCACTCCTCTCCTCCCTCCAACATGGTGGGGCACACTAGGAAACTATTCCCAGCATCATGAGAAAGTTTCTTGAGTTCCCCAACTTAGCTTTTCAAGGGGAGGGGAAGAGGAAAAGAATTATAGAAGTTTGCCTCAGCTTGAGTCCATAGGTTTCAGAAAGAGAGAGAGACAGACGGAGAGAGACCAAAACAATTGCCCAACAGGCTTTACCTCTTGGCTACTTCTTTCAAATATGTACTAATTGGAGGAAATTATGAAGTATTGTTTTAATTTAACTATAATATACATATGTATGCAAACACATGCATATAATTTATCTATTTAGGATATATTTATATTAAGATCCTGCATATATGTACATAAAATTCATTTAATTATTTTTTATGTACTTGCCTTATAGCTAAGACTATTTTTGTTTGTTTTATGTTAATTGAAAAATAAAAATTAAGCCAGCCGTGGTGGCACATGCCTTTAATCCCAGCACTAGGGAGGCTGAGGTAGGAGGAGCATTGTGAGTTCGAGGCCCACTTGGGCTACAACATGAGCACAAGGCCGGCCTGAGCTACACAGTGCAACCCTGCCTCAAAAAAACCAGGGCTGGGAGTTTGGCTCAGTGACTTAAGTGCCTGTCTGACAGGTGCGGGGTTGTGAGTTCAATCCCCGGTGCTGAAAAAAAAAAGTACTTATACAGCAAAAAAAAATAATTAAAAAACTTTTACACAGTAAAAGAAACAACAGAGTAACAAGACAACCCATAAAATGGGAAATTTTTGTTCTTGTTTTTTGATTTTTGAGACAGGGTCTTGCTATGTAGTTCAGGTTGACCTTAAACTCACTATGTAGTCCACACTGACCTCAAACTCCCAGTGATCTTCCTACCTCAGCCTCCTGAGTGCTGGGATTACAGGTATGCACCACCATGCCCAGCAAGCAGTGACACCTTTCTGATTAAGCTTTTATGGCTTTGGTTGATAACTATGCTAATATTTCACATACTTATATATAAGTAAATCCAATAAGAACAGAGGGAAAACTAAAAAAGTAATGCAAACAAAATAGGAAAGCAGACCATTGTGTCCCATGAACCACAGTCAACATATAAAGCTTGAAGAGCATACAGTCCATTTGTTTCATCCATAAGGTGTAGAGGAAAAATACCAACATTTTTAATAGCTTTCTCAAAAAAAAAAAAAAAGTTACTGTCTCTTCACAGCCCTTTTTATTCCCTGCGGGGTGAATATTGACTAAGTATCTCAAAAACTGTTTATAGTCACTTGTTTTGCTCTGCCTGATTCTGAGGTCTCTCTTTGCAACATAAGAGTACCTCCTATCTATTGATTAATTTTGGACTTTACACCAGGCTGTAACGAGGTAGACTCTCATTTTATAACCTGTTGTGTCTGTCCTGTCAACTCATGCTTTTCAATGATATTTAGACAATCTGGTATCATGAGAGGATATTTAATTTTTTTTAATGCCCTTTTAACTGGGCATGGTGGCGCACACCTTTCATCCCAGCACTCGGGAGGCTGAGGCAGGAGGACCGTTGTGAATTCAACACCAGCCTGGGCTACAAAGTGAGTTCAAGGCCAGCCTGAACTGCATAGTGAGACTCTGTCTCAAAAAACAGTAACAGGGATTTAGGTCAGTGGCCTAAGTACCTGCCTGGCAGGCACAAGGTTGTGAGTTTGATTCCAGGTACTGAAAAAAGAAAAAAAAAAAAAAAGACTATTCTACTCTCAACTTCTATAAGGTCATTTTTAGGGCCTGGGATATAGCTTAGTGGCACAAGTGCCTGCCTGGCAAGTGCAAGGTCCTGAGTTCAATTCCTGGTACCAAAATAAATAAAATAAAATAAAACCTTTACCTGGGCATGGTGGTGCACACCTATACTTCCAGCACTAGAAAGGCTGAGGCAAAGGGATTGGCCCAAATTCAAGGCTAGCCTGGATATGTAGTGAGTTTAAGGTCAGCTTGAACTATAGTGCATAGCGAGACCCTATATCAAAAAAGGTGAAAAAAACAAAAACACACCCTTTTTTTTTTTTTTTTTTTTTTTTTTTGCGGCACCGGGGATTGAACTCACAACCTCACACCTGCCAGGGCAGGCGCTTAAGGTACTGAGCCAAGCTCCCAGCCCTGGTTTTTTTTGAGGCAGGGTCGCACTACGTAGCTCAGGCCAGCCTTGCGCTGGCGTTGTAGCCCAAGCCGGCCTTGAACTCACAACGCTCCGCCTACCTCAGCCTCCCGAGTGCTGGGATTAAAGGCGTGCGCCACCACGCCCGGCAAAAACATGCCCTTTTATCAGCACTTTACACTATCTATCCAGTCCTTCTGCACAGGGGCCCAGGAAGTGGCCATAAGGAGCCAGTGTCAAGGATGCTGAATGCAATTTATCCTGTTGTCCAGAATTGTGCTCCAGTGTCCAAGTAAGGACAAGAGGCAGTAAGCACCCCTTCTGTTCAAATGAGAGTTGCGTCCTTTCGAGCCAGGACTCTTCACATCTTATGAAGAGGAGACATGGTCAAGCACATTTCTACCAACTCCATTACTCATTCCACCACCAAATATATAAAGAACATAGCCAGGCATGGTGGTACATTCTTGTAATCCCAGCAACTCTGGCTGAGGCAAAGAAATGCAACTTTGTTTTGTTTTGTTTTGAGACAAGGTCTAACTATTTAGTTCAGACTGGCCTTGAAATCATTATGCAATACAGGCTGGCCTCAAACTCATGGTGATCCTCTTGCATCAGTCTCCCGAGTGCTGGGATTACAGGCATGCACCACCACACCTGGTTAGGATCTCAAATTAGAGCCCAGTCTGGGAAACATGAATTTAGTGAGACCCTGTTCAAGAGTAGTGAATAGCAGAAAAAGAGCTGCTCTGAGATTTGTTGTCCAACACTGGATTATAGCAACATAAGGAAGAGAAAAAGGAAGGAAGTGGGTCCCTGAGACCCAGCACAGCTCTGAAGAGAGAATTGAAGGCCATGGGGAGAGCAAAGAGAGAGACCTCAAGGCAGAAGAAAGAGGTAGCTAGTGGTGCTTTCTCCCTGAGCCATGACTTACTGCATGAAGGGGAGGCTCAAATTGTGGTGGGGAGGTGCAGGGTGACTACTGACAACCACAGAGGCCTCCGCAGAGAAATGCATTAGTGAAACAGAGCAGTGGATGCAACTGACTGGAGTGGCTGGTGAGTTACTCTGGTTCTGAAGGCCCCCAGGAGAGGGAAATTGGTGAGTAGCCCTTTGTGGAGGGGCCAGCTGAGCTCAGAACCCAGAACAGCTGCCAGCTGGCTCCATCTAGTGGCTTCCACCGTCAGGGTGAGGTGGAACGGAGTTCAAGTCAGTAAAAGATCAAGTAGCTGAGTTCATATGGGTATGAGGCACACTTTGTTGCAGGTTAAACAAATCGAGTTCCCACCTCACAGCCAGAAACCAGCCTGAACTTCAGTAGAACTAAAGGTGCAGGCTTGCTGGGATTATCCACTACCCTGCCATAATCTACCACTGGCTTGCTAGGGGTTAATCAACATGGATCTTGGCTGTCTGCCAACTCTGTCTACCAGTAACAGTAGAGACAGACCTTGAAGTGCACATTTTTTCTCTATTTCCTTTTTCTTCATTTTTGTTTTGTTTTCTTCCTTCTTGATTGTTTATTCTTACTTTCATATGAATGCGAACATTGTTTTGAATTTTTTTGTTGTTGTTCTGTTCTGCTCTTGTTTTTATTTCTTCCTTCTCTCTTTCCCTCCTGCCTTTATTACCAGTTTCCCAAAATTTGTGTAATCTTCCTTTGTCCTCCAGATTTGCTTCTAATCTCTTCTTCTTCTTTTATTTCTCTATTTTTCCCCCAACCCCTTTTATTTTTTTTTTATTTTTTATTTATTTTTTTTTTCGGCACTGGGGATTGAACTCACAGCCTTGCGCCTGCCAGGGCAGGCGCTTAAGCCACTGAGCCAAACTCCCGGCCCTGGTTTTTTGAGGCAGGGTCGCACTATGTAGCTCAGGCCAGCCTTGCCCTCGCGTTGTAGCCCAAGCCGGCCTCGAACTCACAACGCTCCACCTACCTCAGCCTCCCGAGTGCTGGGACCCAACCCCTTTTAAATGTTCTCCCCTGAGGGTAAAATTGTCATACTGAGGGCATCTTTACTGTGTATAATTTTCTGGTTTGATTTAGATTTTGTTATATAACCAAAAATCTAGTTCATATGATTAAAGGTACTTCCTTTAATTAATACTTACAAAAAAAATTAAAAGAGGGGGGATATAGCTGGGTAAGAAGGCCCTGGGTTCACTACTGAGAAAAAAAGTACACTGGGGATCAGGGATGTGTCTCAGAGGTGAAGTGCTTGTCTAGCATGCACAAAGCCTTGGTTTTGATCCCAAGCATTGAAAAGAAAAAGGAAAAAGATCTGATAAGACAAATAGGAATGGTCATTACTGGCCTTATTTGCCTTATGGAATATTATGGTTTTTGTGGTAGAATAATATTTATTTATTCCAAGGCAGAAAAGTACTTCCTCCTCTCCCCAAGCCAAAGATAAGGACATTTCAAGTGAGATGCTGGTAAGATTAGTAGGACTGTAAGGAGAGAAGACTCTCATGTCACTCCTCTGGATGGGTGCTCAGGACCTGCCAGCCCATTCTAATCAGGGTTGAATAGCGTAAGCCTGTGTGAGCATTTAACTTGCACAAGCAAGAAAATTAGTCAGTTTTTTAGCTAGAGATTTTTGAAGGTAGAAAGCCCATTGGAATAATCTGTACCAGCAGCGTTTGTAGGTCCCTTGGTGAAGTACATCTTAAAGAAATTGTGGCCATCACCCCCTCCTTCCATCCCAGTTTGGAATCTCCTCTTGAAGGAGCTCAATTGGCCCAGAAGAAGCAGGAGGAATAGGAGAAACCAGGAAGCCAATGTACCAAGCAAAAGGATGTCCAACCTGAGTTTAGGATGAGAAATTAGGGAATTGGCAGCACCATTTAAAGGGATCTTCAATGACAGAAAACTAGAGTGAAGATAAACACTACTCAAAGGAAAAAAAAAAAAAAGACTGGATGTAGTGGTGTGCACCTATAATTCCAGCACTCGGGAGACCGAGGCAGGATGATCATTGGAAGTTGGAGGCCAGCTTGGGTTACATAGTGACAGTCTGCCTCTAATAAAATACTTTAATTAATTAATTAATTAATTTTAAAACTGCACATGGCTGGCTATAGTGGCACATGCCTGTAATCCCAGCACTCAGGAGGCTGAGGCAGGAAGGTCACTACGAGTTCAGGGCAAACCTAGGCTACATAGTAAGTTCAAGGCCAGCCTGAACTACATGGCAAGATGCTGTCTCAAAACACATACACACACACACACACACACACACATACACACACACACACACAGCCCAAAAAAACAAAACAAAACCTCACAACACACACTTCACTCAGCAACCATTAGACTTAACTTGAATAAAAAGCCTCCTACTCACAGTTGGCTGCACCTGAGTCCATTAAGTGGTGAAACAATCATAGTATCCACTTCTTTTCTCCCTGAAGAGAGCTAGAACTCAAAATCTAGTACCATCAAAAAACAAACAAGAAAAACAAAGCAAAACCAAAAAAACAATTCTGAATCCTCTATATGATCAGAAATTTAAAACAGTTAAACTAAATTGTTTTTAAAGAAATAGTTTTAGTGCTGAGGATATAGCTCAATGGTAGAGTGCTTGCCTTGCATGTGCAAGGTCATGGGTTTGATTTTTAGCATGGAAAAAAATCTAAAAATAGTTTTGCAGTTATAATTCAATACATTTCAACTATTTAAAATGTGTATTTCAGTAGTTTTAATATATTAATCACCCCAAATTTAGAATATTTTCATCCCCTCAGAAACCCACTTACCCTTTAACTATCCCCCTACACGCATCCAACCCTACATCCAGCCCTAAGCAACCATTAATTTGTCCCCTATCTCTGTAGATTTCCCTTTTTTTTGCAGGGGGGAGTAAGGTCATTTTTTAAAAATTTTATTTCAAAGATAGTGAAATGCAACAAAAGATAACAGAACTATCAAAACAAAGCAGTAGAACTGGCACAGAACTTCAGAGAGACATACCATGAAAACGATAGCTACTATATTGTATCTCGTTACTTTCAGAATAGTTGACCATTCCATCAGGCATAGCAAAAACAAAACACAATAAAACCAATAAAAACAGGATGTGAAATAAAAAAAAAAGGAAATGAAAATTAAGCAAAATTAAGCAAACCAATGACAATAATATTGGGGCTCAGAGACAAGACAGAGGACAATCCCACCTATTTGCCGCACTAGAAAATGTCATCTACCCATGAAATGCTGAGACTGTGGGCACCAGGCCTGCAAAACAATCCAGCAATACAAGTATTTGTAACCCAGTTGTCAGGAACCCAGCAGGTCCTCCGGGCAAGCAGGATGCTGCGGGGGGTAGGTCCTTGATTTATAGCCCGAGCGCCAGCAGGCCTATGGAACACCACTCTTTCTCTCCTCCTGGAGTCTGCGCGGTTGCACAGACTCACCAGGGAGGCAGGTGGGCTTGCTTCTGGTTGCGGCCTCTCGCCCTAGATTTCCCTATTATAGGCTTTTTTGTGAGTGGAATCATATAATTTGCCAAGGGCAGGGCTGTGACTGACTTTTTGTCACTGAGCATAATGCTTCAGGGTCACATGTAGCACCTATCAATACTCTGTTCCTTTCTGGGGCCAATAGGAGCCCATTGTATTAGTCATATTTTGTTTATCCATTCTTAAATTAGTAGATATTGTTCTCGTTCTTTAGTCATATAAATAATGTGGCTATAAACATTTTTGCACAAGTTTTGTGTGGATATATGTCTTCATTTCTCTTGGGTATAACCATAGGAGTAGAATTGCTGGTTTATATAGTAATGCTATGTTTAACTATTTGAGCAACCTTCAGGTTATTTTCCAAATTGCCTGTCATTTTCACATTCCTACTAATAGTCACTGATGGATCCAATTATTTCTTTACGTATTTACCAACACTTGTTATCTAGCTGCTGCTTCTTCTTCTTTCTCTTTCTCTTCTTCTCCTTCTCCTTCCTCTTCTTTTTCTTTCAACACTGGGGATTGAATCCAGGGCCTTTGCACTAGGTTACATACCCAGAACATTGTTATCTTTAATTTTTCTTCTTTCTTTCTTTTTTTTTTTGGTGGCACCT
>RJWM01029610.1:0-25412 GCA_004363535.1 Dasyprocta punctata | reverse complement strand
TCATTTAAGGTTGATTCTAGCTTCATCCTTTTCTATCAGTTGTGGGGTGGTCTCTGAGGCATCACTATCACAGGACTGAGCAACTGCTTCTTGAGGGGTGGAATTATTTGGATCCATGTTGCAGCTAGATAGCACACATTGGCACCCAGATAGGCTGTTTAGTATTTCCTGGAAAAACATAAGCATACCCTTGACCCCAAATTAGCACTGGACCAGGTGCTTTGATTGTCCAGTATGAAGATCTTTCCAAAGGACTCTTCTTAGCCTTTATTTGAGTGCATTATCTTTCTGCTGCATTAGTTACATCTTTATTAGAATTTAAAAATTTTAAATGGTATATACTGCCAAGTGAACTCTATTATGAGGTGAACTCTCCCTTTTATTTTTTTGAAATTTAAATTGTGAGCACATTTAACTAGTTTTAGGCCTGAAGATTATAGGGAATTTTTGTGGTAAGGTATAGAGAAGAAAAATGCTGCATTTTGTATTTAGGCACTTTGGGCTCTCTCTTGCTGTTGAGACACACAGGTTGTGCTCTTGCTCTGGCCTAGAGGCCCCACTACTGTTGGGGATGCAAGCAATAGTGCAGTGTAAACTTTTGATGCATAAAGTGTGTGCGTAGGCTTGGGCGCACCAGAACCATGTCCCACTTCTCCTGAACCATGTTCTGCCATCTAGCCCGGGCCAAGTACTGCAGTGCTGCTGGTGGGGCAGCTACTGAAAGACTTACCAGGCCCCAGGGGAATTTGCTCCTCAGCACACAGGAGGCAGGGCTGCAAATCTCAGCTCCACAGCATAGGACCTGCCTCACAAGCCAGGCCAGGCCCCCTCAGGGGAAGTTCTCTGTGCTTTACACCACTTATATGTATTTTTAAAATCAAAATTCTGAAATGGTTTTAGACCCTGATGACTAGAAATCAAATTTTGGGATGTCTCTCTGCCCCACTGAATGAAGTCTCCCCCACACTCTTGTGGCTACTATTCTAAATTGATCATTTGCATGTGGCAGTAAAGATAGGCTTTGCATCCCTCCAGGTTAAGTCAATTTAGCACTTTTACAAGGTTGAGAAACATTGCTCACACCTGTAGACCTGTAGTTGTCACATCCAGAGGCCATGTCATAGGCCAACGGTGCTGGGCAATAATTGAAGCATTTGTTCCTGTGTCTAAAAGCCCTTTAAATACTTTTTTCTTTAATTATCAATTTTATCTAAGGGTGATCCTGCTTAATCTGTTTAACCCATTAAGTATCAGAAGACCCAAAACCCTTAGATACCCTTTATTTACAGATTTTACAATTTTTGTCAAAGGAAGAATAACCAATTAAGCAATACAAGAATCTGGGGAGATTTGAACCCTGTTTTGAGTAGATTGCAACATAACCTTAATTTCCCCTTGCAGCTGAAACAAGCAACATTGTTTTTTTATCTCTTTTGTTTGGGCCAAGCTCCAGGCTTGGTGGAGCTCTTTGGTTCCCTCCCCTGCTTGGGGTCCTGAGAAGTAGTGAGCAGAACAGAAAGCGGCAGTTTCTCCCTGTTAAATAAGACTTTAAAATCTGTAGAAGTCCAGTTAGATTTGTGGGTTTTTTTTTTTATCTAATCTTGTTCTACACTGTTTTCCCATTTCCTCTGAAGTATGTAAATTTACAATTCCTTCTTCTGGAAACAAACTCAAGAAATTTAGTAATTCAGTGTAGTGTCAGTGTATTGAAAACTCAAATTGACTTAAGAAAGCAAAAAAGACCTAAATTAAACGTAGAGTTACATTAATTGTGAATTTGAAACAAGTAAGCCTGAAGTAAATAATTTTGAAAAACAACGGCATTTGAGAATTCATACTACCAGATATCAAGACTCAATACAAAGTCATAGTGAGACAGTGATATGCTTGAGTCAGTCAATTATCAGCTCATGAAAGCCAAATGTTGAATTTTTAGAAGTTTTACAGGTTACTTGTTGTTGCATTGGTTATCCGAAATGTTTTTTTTTTTTTTTGAGAGTATTTTGTGAACAAAAATCAGAAACCACAAATCAGGGCCACATTATCCCCCTAACCACTAGGAGCCTGCCGGGCTAAGCAGGGTCATGCCATCTCAGCGAAGTTGTCTGGGTTGTAGCACCTCTACTCTTTGGCAGGCCTGTTGTAGGCCCTGCTGGAAGTTTTTCTTCTGGAATAGGAAGGCTTTTCACATCAGTTTTAAATTTACATCGCGTGGCCCTAAATTTACATCTACACTTTGGACAGATAATTGAAGGTTTTGTTGAAGGGACAGAGTGGCCACGTTGCCCCTACAGGTGCAGCAGCACAACTTTTGGCAAAATGCCCCTCCCTCCCCCACCTGCAACAAAAATAAGTTGCTTTGTTTTTTCTCTTTCCTTTAGGCTGTGAACTGATGACCTGAGTGATATAATTTGTCTCCGACTATTGGGGGTTGGAAGTTTAGTAATCGGGTAGATAGGCTGAAAACCCTCTATGTACCCCCTCACCCATCTGGCTTCTTTTAGCATCAATTGCAAGGGAGATGGAGAAACCAGCTCTACTCCGAGAGATGGAAGTTCCAACCTGTGAGGCAGCAAAATTTGTTTGAGCCAAAAAGGCAGGAGTTGCCACTTGTGGCTCAGTTGAGGTTATCGGGCTGGCTATCATTCCACCGTTTTTTACCTGCTGGAGCCAGTTCCACTATGGTTGTCTCAAGAAGCTTACAATTATTAAGACCCAATCTAATCCAGATCCACAGAAGGAATGTAAATACTGGGATCAAGCATGCAACAAACAATTCCTTATACATTTGTGATTCTTTCATATCTGTTTGTCCCATAGTTAGACAGCTAATATAATCAATGTACTTCTTTTTTTAAGAAAGGGAAGGGGTTTCTCACAGGCCCATTTATAACTGGCCCTAGAGAATATGGGAGTTTCAATGCCCCATGCCTTACACCTGATGAAGCCAATATCAATACACTCCAGTGATGACTCTTGACCTATACCAATTCACTTCTCCCCCTAGTTGTGTGCACATGAGAAGTGTCCCCTTGCCCTCAATCTCTTACCCTGTCCATGTTCTGGCACCATATGCCACGACCCACGTGGCTCCTGAGGTTCTTGGGGTGAAGGACTGCGAGAGGATGAGAAAAAGAAAGAGACAAAGCTGGGGTCAGCTGAAGCCCTTATGCTCCTGATGGGAGGAAAGGTACTGCTCAACCAGTGATACCTGTTTCTTTATATACCAGGAAGGATGACATCAATTTCAGCCCCTCTGCCTAACAACCCAGGCCTGGATTGTTTAGGGGCCTCATTTTCTTCTGGGTTTTAGCAACTTTTTCATGTGGTTGACCCAGGTGCTCTTTGTTACTTTGTTAAGGTCATGTCTGGGTCATTTTCCAGCTTCAGTGGCTCCCAGCATATTTTGAAACAACTGGGTGACAGTTTGACATGAGATATAAAAAAGTCAGCATAAACGATGGCTCTGATACAGTGGCATTCACCACTAGAAGGATCCATGTGACTGGAAAGATTGAATTCCTAGTTACTAACAAGTGGATGAATGCAGAATGAGAAGGTTTAAGGGAAAGGATTAACAGTTCAACTTTGGGTTATTTAAGATGACAACAAGGAATTATATGTAGAATTTCAGAGTTTAAGAGAAAGGTTTGGGTTGCAGACATGAATTTAGAAGCCATGAAGTATTGATGGTGTTTGAAGCCAGACTACTGGGTCAGATGAGCAAAGGAGTACAGATGAAAGAGACTCAAGGTCAGATTGTGCCTAAGGTGTGCCATGGTCTCCAGTAGTTCTCACTCTGGCCACACGTTAGACTTGCCTGGGTTTCTTTAACAAAGTTGTCTAAGCCTGCACCCTCAGAGATGATTTATTTAGTCTTCTCGAAGCCTGAGCACCAATATAGTTGTAAAGCTAACCAGGTGGTTCTTATATGTAGCCAGAAGTGAGAAGCACTTGTTTCAGAAGTGGGAGGAATTAGGATACATCAGCAAAGAAGACAGAAACACTGCGGTTGATATGGTGAGAAGCAAACAAAAGAGCCATGCTGCAGATTTCAACCAGAAAAAGCATTTCAAGGAGAGAGTAACCAATCAAATGCAGCAATGGGAGAGAATGGACCACTGTGTAGTATGTGGCAATTTGGAGGGGACTGTCATGTAACAGATTTACTGGATAGAAGATGATGAAAGACTGAGGCAGTATAAGAGAGAGTGAGAGAAGTGAGGAGAGTAAGAGACTTTGCTGTTTGGGGGCATAGAAATGAATGGAAGGTAGAAAGGATGTGTTGTTGAAAGTGGAGGACTTCAAACATCTTTTTTTGATGAGAGTGATTAAAGTACACTTGCATTGTAATGAAAGTGATCCAGCAAAAAGGAAGACATTTCTAGACGAATGTCCATGAGCATGATGGAGAAACTAGGAGCCAGTGTGAAAATGAAGGAAACGGCCATCACTGCAGCCCAAGCAGATCATACATCGGTATGAGGAGACAAGGTTGAGTGTAGGGGCCCAGACTCAAAAGGGTTGCAAACAACAGTTGAACTTTTGTTAGATTATTTTTCCATTTATTTTGTCTCAATGAAATAGAAATCCAAGAAGTAGAAGTGTTAGAGTTCTAAAGAAAGAAAACATAATTTCAGTGGAATGGGAAAGTGAATGAACCTAGACCACATGAGATTACATTAGGATAGTTAGCGTGCTTCTGTACTTTCCACTAGCCATACTCACCAACTTCAGAATACATAAAGTGAGTAAGCAAGAGAGCTGATTTTTCTTAAGGGTTAAGTGCCTGCCAAATGAATGCAACAAATAAGGCAGAAGTAAAGATGACTTGAAGGTGAATTATGAAGAAAGGATAGTGTATATGGGTACGACCATGGAGGTGAGGGCCAAGATATTATATGGGCTGCATGACTAGCAGTATCAGGATAGACTGAACTGAGAGCCCAGAGTGTTGAAAGGCTTATCTCTGAAGCTACTGAAACCACTGAGACCCATGGCAGGGGGCATATGGGAGAATGACTGTGATTCCAGGTCCCACCACTCAAGAAAAAGGAAGATGACTCTAATGTCTGTAGTTCACTGTCACAGAGCAATACAGCAGCTCATGTGGACTTCAAAACTAGATTTTCAGAGAAGAAGGAGGGTAAGTCAGATGCAGTATGAGGAGCATGAGTAGCACCCACATCACTTCTAGGCACAGGGAACAGCATTTGCAGAAAAGCAAACACGATTTGGGAAAGTTACAAGCTTTTGCACTAGAAGAGATTGAAAGCAACATTTGTAAATTAACTGACAGCAATGCTAAGTATGATGGTTAAGAATATAGAGCTCTGGAGGATAACTGTTTATATCCCAGCCACAGATCCTGCACTTAGTAGCTTTGTGACATTAATTAGTGCCTTGTCTTTCTCATCTGTAAAACTGGGAGGGTAACAATAACCATCTCACAGGGCTATCACTTATTTTAGTACATGTTAAAATAACACTGGTGCATCTTAAGAGCATGAAGCCAGTAAAAAGTTAGCCATGATGATTATGATTACTCATTTTTAATTTGTCTTTGAGGAGTGAAAAATAGTGTATTATACTATTGTTATTATTATATTATTACTCATTTTAATTTACTTTTGGGGAGAGAAAAACAGATGCCAGGCAAAAATTGAATAAAACTGTTTTCTGACCAGTTGAGTTTACTCCAATTTTGATTGGACATTTGGTCTCCATATGATCCATATTAGACTCTTGTAGTATCAGGCCTTTGGAATACTAATAGTTCTCAACATATGTTATTTTAATTTTAAAAATTTCTAAAATTTTCTGAGAAAAGAAGTTCAAAATAAGGGAACCATCTGTTGGGTGCCTGAGACCAAAAACATATTATGAAATTTTAAACTGTAAGATAGAGTAGACTCTCCTTACATTCATATGTACAGAAAGAAATAATTAGGCAATAAATATCCATTTTTAATTTTTTAATATTGCTCATTCTTTTAGGAGAAGTATTTTCTTATAGACAAATTTTTACTGGCCCTGTCCATCCTCTAATATGAGAATCTCTGAATCTTGTTTACTTTTATCAATTTATATCTATTGAAATTGCTGCTGTCTTGAAACAATTTTTGTCATCATTTTAGAGAATTTTATTTTTCACAATTTTGTTTGTTTGTTGTCTTTCTCATTCACCTGAACAAACCAAATTTTTTTTCTGCTTCTTTAAATGTTAAACTTTCAAATTTTATTCATCTGGTGGTTAAACCAAAATTACTCAGGATTAAACTTCTAATTTTTCCTTATTAATCACAAAAATTCTTCAGTACCTGTATCTGCCTGTCAAATAAGAAAGTCTGAGAAAATTTTCACTTAGCTCAGGCCTCTATTTCCTTCCCTTTTCTTTGACCAGTGCATCTGAGTTTTGAATATGTTTGTTTATTCCTCTATTGGTCATCATTCATCTAGAGAGCAAAACAGCACTAATTTCATTCTTCCTCTACTTTCTATACCTACTTTTGTATCTAGATACCGGGCTTTCCACACTACTTTTAAGCTAGGAGAAGCGATGAAGTGCAGAAGTTAGGAAGTGGAATCTAGCTGAGCTACAACCAGCCAGCATTTCAGGGTTGTTAGCATGCTATGAAGGAAACCTTGACACAGGATGGACAGGCGAGATTACCTATGTCCTGAAACACTTGCCTGTCTGGAATACAAGTAGTATAACCAAACCATCATGTGTGTTTGTATGCATCTATGTGGTGAATTTAAAAATATACCGCCTGTATTTGTTTTCTCTCTTTTCCTTCACTTGCCTTTTATAACCACGCTTGCCACCCTAGCATTATAGTTTCAAGAGCTTTTAACAGTAATCTTTGTCTCAAGCTCTTTTCTAGGGAACATTTATAACATTGTGTTATACTTCCAATACACAAACTGTGCTATACTTCCACTGTGTCACACTTCCAACATATAAATTGTGCTATACTTTCAATCTGAGGTCTTTTATTTTCCTCTAATTTTGGGGAATTAATTTCCATTACTTACTCTCATAAATCTGTTTATTGTGTCTTCTAGGTCTTAACACTTAATCTTCAGGGATCTTATGTCCATTCTTTCCTCATTTTATGTCTTGCTCATTCCTATCTGAAGAGTTTCTAATATTGCCCTAACATTCCAGATTATAAAATCAATCTTTAGGTCTGTAAAAGCTTTTATTTTTTAAAAAGTGCATCTGCTATTTTAATGACTCTCTTTTTCAATCCCATTCTCATCAATTGGTTGTTCTGCTTTACCTTGTTCATACCTTTTCTGTGTTCTTGAAAGTCAATGATTATTTTGTTCCTTCTTTCTCTTTTCCATAGTTCTGCTATTTCTGCTTTTTGTTAATGTTCTGGGTTTTTTTCCTGCTGTCCATACATATTAAATATCTGCTAATGGTGATAATTTTGAGGGAGGGGTCAAAGTCCGAACTCTGATTTCTGCTTCCTTGGGATAATTGGGAGATTGTGGATGAAGACTTTTTTCTGGATAATTATTTCTAGAGTTACAATCTGTGTTCAAACTATTTCTTCTTACCCTCCATTATTCCTCACTTCTGGGGTTCTTACCAGGACTTGGACTCTGGTCCTTGTCCTTGTCATTATCCAAAGGCCACCATTCATTGCTCATGGATTTGGAGAATAGCGGAGATGAGGGACACTCAGATGCTAATGTTATTGACCTCTTGCCTTACAGTTGGATATTTGCTTTGGTCCCTCTGGCTCTGGCAGATGCTGTGCTCAGAATGCTGCTTTTGGGCCCAATGATTCTGGTCAATAGTCAGGCCAGGACAATGTGGGTAAACAAAACCATACAGACAGAATGCTTTCTCTTTACCTACTGTATAGGATATGCTATGTACCCCCAAGTCCTCATACTTTGATGGGGCTGAGTCTGACACTTGTGATCAGTTTGTTGTCTAGCGCCAGGATTAATGGCGCCAGGATTAATGACGTGACTGCTACACCCGCCCAGGGGTGGAGCTGAGATACAGTATAAGGGAAGGCGGGTCTTCCTCTTGCTTGCTTCCCGGCTTCCGCCCTCTCTCTTGCCAGCGCGGATTGCGGCTTGCAGCTTGCAGCTTGCAGCCGCCATGAACAGCAGGCCCGCCATGCCACGCTATCTTAAAACCAACTTATAGACTAAAACTCCCAAAAAACTGTAAAAATAAACCTTTCTTTCCCTAATTTTAGGGGTCAGGTATTTTGTCACAGCAACAAGTAAAAAATAACCAAGACATAATTTGGTACCGGGAGTGGGGCCGTTGCTGTGACTATTCCTGACCATGTGGTTTGAGAGCCTTTGGAAGTGGCTTGCGGGCAAAGTTTGGAAAGGTTCAGAGATGTTGTCTACATGCATAGAGCTGGAACGGCTTAGGCTGTTTTGTATGGGAGATTCTGGTCAGAGCTCAGGAGACCAGAAGGCTGATAGAAAGCCTGCCGGTAAAGACCAGGCTCAGGAGATTTCTGCTGGGAAGAAGAATGACATCGGGTGTTGGACCCCACACGATGTGTGTTATGGTTTGACAGAAAGTTTGTCTACGTTTTGCCCATGCCCGGAGACTTTGCCTGAGAATGAGATTAAAGGCAAAGGATTAATTACTCTACAGAATGAAATTATGAGGCAGCCAAACATTAAAATGGTGGCCTGGCTTTTGTTGGGGGCTCTTAGCCAGATTTATGTTGCGGATAAAGAACAAGGAGCCCAACATGGTGATTTAAAACGTGAGTTTGGCCAGAAAGCTGTAGACTTTAAAGATGGGGCTGAGACCTTGATTGCTGAGAAGAAACAAAAAAATAAAAAAGATGGCCTGGGGGTATCCCGGGAAGTGGGCCTCCGCCCTTTACAGCCTCAGGCCTTCAAAAGTAAAAGAGTTTGCTCAAAAAAAAAAGCCTCAGAGTGCCCTGTCCCAGACTGGCGACAAAAAGCCACAGAGTGCCTTGTCCCAGAGTGGCGACAGAGGCCACGCCATGTCCCAAAATGGCAGCGGGCACACTGGATTCCAGAATGGCAGCATAGAAAAGCTGTTCCTCACAATCAGGTTCAGAGAGCTCAGCGATCCAGCCAGCCAACCCCTACAGCCAAGAGAGAGGAAAGCCTGGCTACTGCTCCAGCCTGCAGCAGACCTTGGCGGCATCCACATGGCATTGGTTTTAAGTACAAAAAAAGGCTAAGGCAGCTTCTGCCTCGCCTACAGAGAACAAGATATAAAGATGTAAGGGTAGAGCCAAAAAACATAGATCGTCCGAGGAAGGCTTTAGAAGTTAAAACCCCTAAAAGTGCCTCAGGGGTGAAGTCACTCAAGCCTGTTGGAGCTTATAACCAGATTACTTCAAATGTTGAGCAGAAAACTCCAAGACTCAACGTTTGCCCTACTGGATTTTGGACTTGCTTTGGTTCCAATGCTTTATATTCCCCTGTTGGTAACTTTTAAAATGATAATGTTTACCTTGTGCCTTTATATGTTAAAAGTGCTTAACCTGATTTTCATTTATACAGGGGGTTACAGTTAAGAGTTTGCCATAGATCTCAAAAGAGATTTAAGACTTAGACATTTCAACAATGCTAAAACTGATAAGACTTTGGCAACTCTTAGAGATAGACTAAATGTCTTTTATAGTAAAAATATACATGAGTCCTTGGGGGTTCAGGGGTAAAATATATAGGATATGCTATATACCCCCAAGTCCTCATACTTTGATGGGGCTAAGTCTGACACTTGTGATCAGTTTGTTGTCTAGCGCCAAGATTAATGGTGCCAAGATTAATGACGTGACTGCTACACCCGCCCAGGGGTAAAACTAAGATACAATATAAAAAAAGGCGGGTCTTCCTCTTGCTTGCTTCCCGGCTTCCGCCCTCTCTCTTGCCAGAGCGGATTGCGGCTTGCAGCTTACAGCTTGCAGCCACCGTAAACAACAGGCCCGCCATGCCACGCTATCTTAAAACCAACTTATAGACTAAAACTCCCAAAAAACTGTAAAAATAAACCTTTCTTTCCCTAATTTTAGGCGTCAGATATTTTGTCACAACAACAAATAAAAAATAACCAAGACACCTACCTACTACTCTGCCATCCTGATTTGGAGTTCCTGGCCTTCTGCATTCTAGGAATCCAGAGAATCCTTTATCATCTTCCATCTAAGACCTCGAAGTGATTTTATTTGCTTTAGTTAGGTCTTATACATCGTAATATTCAGCATTCTAAACTTTCTCATTTTTCTGGCCCACCTTCTGATTGGAATTTGAGAGAGAAACCTAAATTTTTTCATTCTCTTTTATTGATTAACAACATTAAAAGAGCTTAAGACCTTCTTATACTTTATTTAGAATACACCTAAAGTGTGAGTCACTTAGTAGACCATAGGGACCATTCTTGTTCTCCCCAGTCTGCTACCCATGCTTATTTGCTCCAGCAGCACAGTCCTGTGCTGTTATTTTAGGCTCTCAATGCTTTACACTTCTGGCTTCACTGCTATGAAACTTTCTCTTTTCTCTACAAAATTCCTAGAAAGTCTACCAGGAGTTTACTATCAGCAGACATCAAATAATCCTGGCCATTCATTTAATCCTCAAATATTTACTGAGTGACAGCCAGATACCGAGCACTGGGATATGCACTAAGGAAATGAGGGTGAGCAACTCACCTGTGTGTTCTTACAGTTGCATCTAGTGAAAAAGGTAGCTGAGTAGTTCATAAAATGCAAGACAGATGATAAGAAATATGACCCTATAGAACCACTTGGTGGTGATGCCTCCTAGGGAATTGGGAAACTGTCCTCTCAAAATAACATTTCATAGTTAAGGGTTATCTGGATAAAAGGGATTCAGAAGATGCTCCCTGCAAAAAGAATGATACTGTATGCTCAAATACTTTTTATTTTTAAAAGTATCTAAGGTATTGAAAGAGGTTATTTTGGTATATATGAGGAATAACAAGGGGTTGTAGAGACTGACAGGTGCCAAACTCTATCAGATCTGTTAAGATCATACCAAAGGACTGTGACAGCAATAGCTGATTATATTTATTTTTCATAGTTCTTCCTTACTACTGTATCCAGAAAAAACTGTGCAGTTAAGGTGACTGTAAGTGAACGACAGGTTATGAAACTGTTGCCTTTTAGATATGACTCAAATTAGAGTAGTTGGTGACAAAGTTCTCTTATCTCTGTGATACTACTGACAATATACACCTTTATTAGGCTTTTTGCATAATTGTTAGTTTACAAATATATCTCCGAAGTTAGACCTAATGTTTTATGTCATTAGTATCTTTTTTGGCATATTCATTCTCAATGCCTGATGTATGACAAGCTCTTAGTGAATACCTGTAGAATGCATAAGTGAATTATTTTACTGGATGATTAATTTGACAGAATAGATGGAGAAGGTGGAGAATTTAAAAGCATTGAACTAACCGTTAGGAGTTAGGAATGTTTGTAGTTGTTAGGGATGGAAGAGGAGTAATATGGTCTTCTAACGATAAGGAAACATTTTTTGCAGTAATAGAATGAGAAAAGTATGAAGCTACCTTTGGGTAGATGAAGATTAGGTGATAGAAGGAGGAGGAATTTTTTTCTTGCATTTTGATTTCTGTTTTATCAATAAAACAAGAGAAAAGGGAATTCTATATCAGATAGAAGCTATTTCATCAGAGAGAAGATGTGAATTAGGCATTTAGAGAAGGAAAAATATTACCTTTCTTCATAGAAAGTTGTAACTGCACAAATATATTCCATTTATATTTGAAAAATTATTAAAAAACTAAGTAAACCTGGGTTCCATTGCTTTCTCAAATTTACAAGACACCAAAATAGATAAAAATCAGGGCTCACAGACATAGTTAAAAACTTCCTTTCCCTTTTCCTAGTTCTCTTTTACACAATCAGATGGCTTTTTTCCCTTCCCACAGATAGTGTATCCTCCTTTATGATTTAGTTTTGCTTTCTACTTTCTTCTCAATCCTTTATTCTTAAAATTAGTAACTCCTCTTCATTCTTAAATTGTTGACATCTGTCTCCTGATATGATCAGCCTTTTCTGCCCAGGTTTTGATTCCGCATCAGTGGAGACTGGTACCTGATCTGGGTGACAGGTTTTATGTCGGGGAAAGAAGATACCTTGAGTTTGCCATGCAGGGTGCTAACAACAGTGAGCGGGTCAGTCTGGGAACATTCCCATCTTCATTTTTATTGGATCACAAAAAATATACACATACTATTCCTGCTTTTTAGAACAGCGGAGCTGAGTTGTGAAAATGTACATGTTTACCCATATAGCTTTTCTTTCGTTTTGTTTTTAATCGGACATGTAGGCTGCTTCTTCAGAAATTCATATTCAATAGCTCATAAATATTTTTAAAAACCATGGGTGAATCTATTATGCACTTTAAGAATTATTTTTCTTATCCAATAACAGTAACCAGGACTTCTAGAAATGGTTAATTTCAGAGCTGAGAGAGGAAAATGCAAAATGAGCCTCAAAGTACCAGAAAGCAAAGAGACGTTTTAAAAAGATATGAATGTGTCAGAAAAGCACAGGTAACCAACCTAAAGTGACTATGACCAGCGCTGTAACAATTGCAGGGATAAGGAAACTAAGGATAGTATTTAATTTGTACGCACTGATAAATTTCCATGGGTCCTTACTAACATAAATAAACAACTGAAAAAATAACTGAATGAAAGATACAGATAGCTGTTTCTCATGATAGAAATTAATAGGTGTAAAATGAGGGAAATAATGAGTCATTATTAAGCAAACACTCTAGTAATAAATATTGCAGATAATGTCCACTAATATATGCTAAAATTATTGGACAAGAGTTTGAAGAGAGACATGATTTTTACATTATCAAAGTGGTAGAAACATGATTTAACAGTATCCAAATAACTCCCAAATATATTTACCAGCTACAGATGGAAATTTAGTAAATTTAGTAACTTAGTAAAGGTAGTAATTTAATGAAGAGATAACTAAAAAGATTTATCAATGTCATGAAACCCTTGATATAATGCACTTGTAAGGGCAATTCATCATTTAAAAAGCATACTTTCTAGAAACAAGTACCTTCTCTACATTGAAGAAAAAATACAGTACATTAGGGCAAACAGGCACACACACACTTTTATCTTCTTGCTGTGGTTGATTCTCATTTTTCAGGTCTCTTTTCCATGATTTCAGATGTGTTCTCTAACCAATCTGAATGCACCTTCCTATTTTTTCTCATACCTCTGTCTTAGTGGCTCTTATCACAGTAAGAATCACATATTGTCTGTCTACTTGTTTAGTGTTTGCACTGTATGCTCCTTGACAGGATCATTTGTAAAGGGTCATTTAGGTTTCATTCATCAAAGATGTTAGGTGTGTTTCCTGATATGTATATAGAAATCAGAAAAAGTTTATGAAAATGAAAACAAATAGAGCAATTTCTGTTTCTAAAATAGAAATCCAAAAAACAGAAAACAAGACATGGGTTTGTCATGTCTGCAGTTATTGACTTTGCGTACATAAAATTTTCCTTTTTTTCTCTCTTTATAGTTACCAAGTCTATAAAGATTTGTATGAGTTGCTGATGTTGGGAAAAGATTATTAAGTTGTAGAAGTGGTTTTCTAGTATTGGTCCTGTAAATATCTAATGGATTGCTGGTGTGACACTTAATTTCTCTGGAGCCTTTTTTTTTTCCCTTATCAGTTCCAGAAATGGAAAACAGGTCTCATCTGAAAGGAGAGCTAAGCTGGAAAGAAGAGCCTTGTGCGGCCTCAATTAGTGCTGGACTCTAATTGCTTAGTGATTTCTGCCTTCGGCACCTAACAATGAATAAGATTCATGTGCTAGCCAGATCATTTCCATCCTTAGGATAAATGACTTATGGCCCCTAGATTTCTGTTAATTATGTAATTCTGTTTATGATGAATTGCTTGGAACATACGCTAAGGGGTTAATTGGGAGGTCTATTGTGCCCAGGTGTCTTAGGCCTTTTAGAGTCACAGCTTAATTGTACTCCAAATTGCTGCTATTTCAGATATCCAAATATGATTTTGTTGGTAAACTGAAAAGTATATGTTTTGCATAGCTTAAATAGTTTTGCTTAATAACCCACAAAATGGATAATACCTTCATTATAAAATTTTGATTTTTTATATCATTAATAGAATTGATCAGGCCTCAGGTTTAACACTTTCTTTTGAGTTATTTGTTAACTGAAAACAACTGGGAACAGCATAACATAATGCACTAAGTTAAAAGGATATACAAACAGGAAACTACAGGTAAGTTAACAGGCCAGTGCAAGTAACTGTATTAGTTCTTGAATCTCCAATTTGCTAACAAGAATGGATTGCAGCGCCACCTGCTGGCAAAAACACTATATATATATATATATATATACATGTATATATATATATATGTATATATATATATATATTTTAATAGTTTTCTGAGTTTCACCCTCCTGATTTTTTGTTTGTTTTTGTTTTGATTATATCTAATCTGTGTGTGCAGTTTATTCAGACGAGATCAGGCGAAGTCAGGATGGTCTGGCCATAGACCTGTGCAGTTTAGTCAGATAAAATTTCTTCTTCAAACAATTAACAAATTAAGCCATTCTATTGTGAGCTCATTCTTGCTATAGAAATACAGTATTAGGCGTGAATGGGAAACTTCGTGTGACAAAAATTCTAAAATTTCTTTTCTTCTTTTATCTTGTGTGGCATAATTGAGAATGCCACTGTAAGAAGCTAAAGTTGTGGGAATTAGAATATGGACTGACAAGCTGTCGGAATTGATCACATTTCATTGCGCTGCGTTTGTTTTGGCATTTCAGATTTAGTATTATTTCTCAGATGAACCTAGAATAACCTAGAGTGCCTTGGATCTAGCACAAATGACGGCTGGCATCCCAGCATCACACAACATAGCCTGGAGACCACTGGCTTTTGGAGCACGACTGCTTTGACTGGCTCTTACGAACTGCAGATGTGGCCCACCTTTAATCTCCCTGTGGCTCTGGTAGCACAGATACCAGATGCTAAGTTAAATCATTAAGCATATGATGATGTTAATATGATCTGGATGCCCACTTGTCTTACCAGGGAAAAATTCACTCACTTAACAATGATAGATAGCAGCACATATGAGCTATTATTTATTTTAATTATCTTTATAGGTATAATGATTTTTTTATTGCAGACACTAAGTCATCTAAAGAAATGGATAATTTGAGTATCCCTCTCATCATTTCATAGAAAAGGCAGCAAGCAATTCAGGTTAGTATAGGCACTGACTCGTGGGGATAAGATTAATAGCTAAATACAGTAATCTGAGGAGATTGCATGGGGCTCATTTGAAGTTTACTATTTCTCAAAATTTTGGGGTGATCAAAGGGCAGAGATCTCTTGTTAAGCTTACTTGGGTTCTTAAAACTTTATGAATTGTTAGCTTCATTTGGAGTCTGATTGATAAAAAAAAAATTCAGTCTGAAAGGATCTGAAATTCATTGTAATTTCAGGACTTGTTCCTTCCCTCCCATAGCCTACTTTCAGAAAACTCACTAGTGGTTCTGAAGGATTAGTTTCATCGTCATGCTTGAAAAAGCAAAAACAAATGTTGAGTAGTTGGCACATTGGCACTTGCCTTTTTTCTGCTATCAGATACTCTACTGATTTTCATTTCTTTTATAATTCATTTTAAATACATTTTCTCCTCTATTTGGACAATTTCTAAAATAGTTTAAGAATCCTTTTAGTGGTGCATTATTATCTTGATGGGAATTATTAGAATAATCAAACAAATAATTTCTTGTATATAGATAAAAGGATTGTGAATAAAAGAGACCATGAGCTATTACATAAATCACTTAGAGATTGTGTGGTTTTTTTTTGAAAAATATGAACTCATGGTGATAATTGCATAGAAGTTGCTTCTAAGTTACACATTTTTATTAGATTTTTATCACATCCATTATAGTTCCAAAAATTTCTCTTTGCCGTACAACAGATTTAATTATGATCTTGTTTTATTGTTTTTTAAATTGTGGTTTTATATTAAAGAAGGACAGTGATATTTAGGAAATATAACTGAAATCATCATATAAATGATACTTGTAAGTATATTTGTATATTTTCTAGGACTCTGAGAGTATAATTTTCCTTATGAAGGAGATTCAAGTTATTTTTAAAGCAATCTATTTACATAGGAATACTGAGTAAACTGGATGAAAAATTACAATTTATCGTACTAATACATAGGCTTGACCATAATATTTAAGGTACTTGCCTAATTTTTGTATTACAAGGACATAAACTACCTAAATTAAAAAGAATGCTTTTAGAACAGTTTTACTGTCATAATGAAACTGAGAGTAAGGTACAGAAATCTCCCCACAGGCACAGCCTCCCCATTACCAACATCTGCTACAGTGGTACATTGGTGACAATGGATGAAACTAACCCGATGCAGCATCGTCACCAGAAGCTCACAATTTATATTTGGCTTCAGTCTTGATATTGCACATTGTGTGAGATTGCAGAAATGTATCATGGCATCTGTCCACAATTATCCTATCATACAGATTAGTTTCACTGTCCTAAAAATTTTCTCTGTTCCGCCTGTTCATCCTTCCCTCCCCTCAAACCCTGGACACCACTAATATTTCTATTGTCTCTATAGTTTTGCCTTTTCCACAGTCATATACAGCCATCCCTTGGTATCTGTTGAGTAAAGTGGGGACTGGTTCCGGGAAGCCTACCATCCCCAGATACCAAAATCCACAGATGCTCAAGTCCTGTATGTGAAATAGCATGGTGTTTGCATATCATTCTAGATGACTTATAACAGCATTATGTAATTGCTATATAAATAGTTGTTATACTGTATTATTTAGGGAGCAATGGTAAGGAAAACATCTATATATGTCATATGCAGACACAGTTCATTTTCACAAAGATTTTTGGGTCTGTGGTTGGCTGAATTCATGGTTATGGAATCTGCACAGAGCAGATTGTAATTGGAAGTAGACAATAATAGCTTTTTCAAATTGACCTTTTTCATTTAGTGGTATCATTTCCTCTGTATTTTCAGGGTTTTTTCATTAATGTACCACGATCTTGATTTACCAGAGTTTATCCCTTCACTTACCAAAGGATAGCTTAGTTACTTCCAAGTTTGGGTAATTACGAATGATGTGAGGGTGGGTAGTGTGGTTCTGTGGTACAGGACTTGCTTAGCATGCATAAGGACCTGGATTTAGTCCTAAACATTGCAAAATGATGAATGATAAAAATCCTGTAAATATCCACATGCAGGTTTTTGTGCAAATATGTTTTTAAGCTTCCACTGGGTAAATGAACAAAACTCTTAGACATATGTGAAGAGTGTGCTTCATTTTCTAAGAAACTACCAAATTATCTTCCAAAATACCTGTGATGTATTATACTTTTACAAGCAGTTAGAGAGAGTTCCTGTTGGCATTGTTCATATTTTAGATTTTGGCCATTCTTAAAATGCCAAGACGCTAATTGTTTACTTTCATTTTCTTGATGATTTCTGCTGTAAAGATTCTTTTCATTTGCTTACTTAGCATCTGTAAATCTTATATGGTGAGTATTCATTAATGTCTTTGACCTATTTCTTAAAAATTTGTTGTTTGATGTCCATAGATTGATTCTTTTTTTCTTAGACTGTCTAGAGAATTATTGATTTTTTATTGATCTTTTCTAAGAAACAGATTTTGGTTTTATTGATTTTTCTCACTGATTTTCCTGTTTTTAGTTTCATTGATTTGTGTCACTTTATTTATTCATTTATTTTGCTTATTTTCGATTTTGCTTGCTCCTCTTTTTTCGTATTTCTAAAGTGGAAGCTTGGCTTAATGATCCTGGTCATTTTCATTTTCTAATATATGAATTCAGGCTAAAAAAATTCCTCAAAGCACTCACTGTAGTTACTTTTCTCTTTGCTCAGGCAACATACCTTGCAACTAACTACAAGTTAAAGGAGGAAAGGTTTATTGTAGCTCACAGTTTATAGATGTTTAAATTCATAGTTGACTGACTCCAAGGCAGTGCAGCATGGCAGGAGAGCATGCCATAGGAAACAGTCCATGGTACGGCAGGCAGTAAGCAACCATAGGCAGCAGGCAACAGCAGCAAACCTCCTTTTTCCTTTTATCCCCTCTATACCACAAGCCTTTTAAGTGGTGCCACCCACACCCAGAGTGGGCCTTCCCATTACCCACATCCAGAACTATGCTAAGCAATCAGTAGACCAATCTAGTACCATCCATCCTTAATCCCAGTATCACAAACTCAAGGTCAGTGATAGTGAACCTTTCAGAGCTTTCAATGATAACAAATAGCTGGCTGTGGCACACATCCTATAGGTTCACCACCACTGCTCTAGATTCAGCCACTTGCAACGCCCCCCCCCCGCCACTATGCGTGCATGAGGCTTTGGAAGGACATCTAAATTTAAGCCAATAACAGTATCGTTTTTAAAACATCTTACAATTTTCCATGTGTACATTTTTTATTTCATTTGAGTAAATAGTTTTAAACTTCACCCATGATTTCTTCTTTGACCTATTTTTCAGAACTATATTGTCAAATCACCAAATATTCTTGGATTTTTTTGGATATCTTTGTTACTGATTTCTAGTTTAATTCCAGTGTGGTGTATTAGCAGCCAATATATGATTTCTAATCTTTAAATATAAAATGTGCTTTTTATAACCGTGCTCAGAATGTTGTCTGTTTTGGTGAATGCTTCATGTGAGCATGAGAAAAATGTATATTCTGCTATTTTTGGGTGAAGTGCTCCAAAGATGTCCATTATTCTGGTCAGTTGATAGTACTCTTAAATTCAATTATGTCTTCCTATTTGTCTGCCTACTGGTCTGTTCTTTTCTGATAGAGTTGAAGTCTTTAGTAGTAGATGAAGTTCTACAGTTTTTACTTCACAACTTTTCTTGTCTTATCTTTTCTTGCTTTGTCCTGCCCTGTCCTATTTTGTCTTTTTCTCTCTTGTTCATCACTCTCTTTTCTTCTGCAAGACATTCTTTGAGAATTGATCTCTTGATATTTATATAAAGTTCCTCTTTATCCCGTATAACTTTTCTTGCTTTGAAGTCTGCTCTGAAGTTAGCATAACTACTTGCTCTTTCTTTTGACTGGTGTCAGCATGGTATATATGTATCTCCCATCTCTTCACTTTTACCCTATATGTGTCTTTATATTTAAAGTGGATTTGTTCTAGACAATGTATGACTGAATCTTGTTTTTGAATCCTGTCTTAGTCATTTTTCTCAATGTTGAGTCACAACACCTGACACAATTTGTTGGAGGAGAACTTTATTTTGGCTGACAGTTTGTAGAGTGTTCAGTCTGCAGTCATTGGGTCCAGGGCTAGATAGTATGGCACAAAACCATGGTGGAGAAATAGCTGCCCATGGCTTGGCTCACAAAAAACAGAGAGCAAAAGAAGGAGCCAGGAAGAGAGCTGTAACCTTTCTAAGTGAATCCCACAGTGACCCACCTCTTCTAACCAAGACCCACCTCCTAACTGCAGATCACCTCTGATGCCCCTAAAATGCAATCACCTTCAAAGGTCCTGCCTATGGCCACATGAGGCTTTAGGGGTACATTTAGATACAAACCATAACAGATCCACTCTGATAATGTTTTTAAATTGCTACATTTAGACCACTGATATTCAAAGTGATTATTGATCTAATTGATGTCTATCGTATCTGTTGTTCTTTTCTGTTTGTTGCCTATATTCTTTGTTCCTTTTTGCTTTTTTATCTTCTACTGTTCTTCTGCCTTTTGTGGCTTTAAATAAGCATCTTATACAGGTACAGCTTTTCTCTTTTCTCAACATATCATTTACACTTTTTTAAAAAAAATTATTTTGTTAGTAGTTGCCCTAGAGTTGGCAGAATATGGTTAAAGCTAAGCAAACTCCATTTTAAGATAATTGCTGTATTGTTTCTAGGTAGTTTGAGTATCTTATAATAAAATATCCAAAAATATTCCAAAATCTCCCTTCTATTCCTTGTATCTTTGCTGGCATTCACTTTACTTACCTATCAACATATAATATAGCATACATATAAGATAAAAACATAGGTACATGTAAGTGAACACATTACTGTTTTGATTGTTAAATCAATTAGGAATAATAAAATAAGCATTTTATTTCACCTTTATTCCATCATTATTATTTCAATAATTTCTCTTTCTGCTATTCCATATATATATATATATATATGATTTGGGGGAAATACAAGCATATATATATATATATATATGTATATATATATATATATAAAATACAAGCATATGTGTGTGTGTATATATATATTCTTGCATTTTTCTCCAAGTCTTTTTTATCATTATTTTACAGTTTTCGAGCTTTCAACTGATAGATCCTTGAGTTCAAAGATTCTTTGTAGCCCCATACGGGCTTATGTGGCCGTGCTGCCTGTGCTGATGTGACCAACTTACTTCCTCATCCTAACCTGAGCTGACTCCTTTTCCCTGACAACTGCCACGCAGCCCCTGCTCATAGCCCTTTCAGTTCCACCCCTACTCTCATTGGCCCTCAGACCTTATATATAGCTCTGCCACTTCCTCAATAAAATAGACCTGCGCCATCAGCCTTGTCTCCGCATCATCCACGCGTCGGTCCTACCTGCTGTGAGGCCCAAGCCGCCACAGGTGGCGCCCGAACAGGGACCTCAAAGACCCTCAGGTAGGACCCCCCGCCTGCATCACAGGCCACTCTGCTGGCTCACTCATCCTAGGACCCCTTCTCTCTCCACCCACATCATGGGCCCCGTGCTTTCCAAGTCACAGTCCCCGCAGGTACGGGCGATCTGTGCGCTTTTGGAATGCCACCGCTGTAAAGTGAAACTATCTACACTTCAGGTGTATTGGGAGGTTTTATTGCCTTTTAATCCTTGGCTGCACACAGCCAACCTCTGGGATCCACACACCTATAAGCACCTTATCGAGCGCACTCAATCAGCCACACAACATGAGGGCAAAACCTTCCCTCCAGGGCTGATCCCCACGCTGCTCACCATTCAAGCGTGCCTACAGGGTACCTCCCAGCGAGAGATGCCTCCAGAGCATGTCTTTCTGCTTGAGGAGAATGCCGCGCCTCCTGAGACCTCTGACGCCCCCTGTCCCTTGCGAGCCGAGAGCCCTCCCTCGGACGAAAGCGCTGGTCGGGACGATGACCGATGATCCCTAGTTGAGAAATATAATAATTTGCTAGACCTAAAACAAAAACCAAACAACGCTCAAAAGATGGTGACTGTTGCCTCTCTCTACCCCCCCTTCCACATTCTTCCCTGCGAGAAACCGAGGAATCTCCCTTCACACGCTGTCAGCCGTGCACGCCCGTTAGTGGCGCCGTGCCAAAAAAACTTAATTGTAAGCCTACAGCACCACCTGCTGACTGTCTTGACCCATCACAAGAAGGCTCCCCCTTGCTTGCTCTCTTTGGCCAAACTCAACCCAATACTAACTTTAAATTTGGCTTAACTCCCAGTAAACCCCCTAAACAATATTTCCAGGCCCTATGCCAAGCCCGTGACGATCATACTAGAGCCAGACTTAATTGACCCAAGATGCCCAAAAGATGGTAACACACAATAACACCAAAAGTCTAAATAGCTAAGAGTATATGCTAAATCCTATGATACAAATGTTAATTATAGTTAAGATTTTGTCCTTTCCAAATTCTTTTATAAGAGATCTCTGCTAATTGGTCTACCATAAATCTGACTAGTATATTTATAATTACAAATTCTACAATTGTACAACTTAAGCATAATTCAATTCGGCTAAAAGATATGCGAGTGCGCTCTGATTATGTAAAATGTTTGTCAGTCTGTCTGTATATCTGTTTGTCTGTTTGTCCAGTCTGTTCTATGTTCAAATCTGTACAGATCGTCTGTCCATGCTCGTCCATGTGTCCATTCCGTAAACAGCTGTTCCTTTTTATGTTGAGCTCAACAATTTTTCTGTTTTAAACTTTTTGGATCATTTAATCAAAGTTTAATTTGGATAATAGATTTAAAAAGCGTGCTTCCACCTGGGTTCCCAGTTAGTCCAAATGTTGCTAAAATTGGTTATATACCAATAATGTCTATTGTTATTTATCATAACTTGAGAGTCTTTCATTGGTCACAAATAGTACATTACATGTTATAATTGGGTCTTTCATCAGACATCAAAAGTTATTCCTATAAATAAACAAAATTCCTTGGTGGGGAGGAGATGGTTGGCCAGGACTCCATTTAATAAATAAAAAAGCAGCTGCCTGGTGACATTTTAAACCAGTTCTTGTTTATTGATTAGAGGCCCCAATAATCTCCATAACCTTAAGGGGGGCACCCCAACTAAAGTTATATACAATACTGTTAAAATATGTTCACATTAGTCATCATCAAAAAACTAATACCATACGGTTTTGATTTAAAAGTGCCCATACAACGTGTTCATGTGTCTATAACAGATTGTTTTTAGCCTCATACAAACACTTCCCACCTTGCCTATACATACGGGTAATACATTCCCTACCAGGCCCCCTCTCTCAGGACAACGCCGCCGTAGACTCCTTGATACATCCTACAGCCCAAACACATCTACTCTCCATTCTCACAACCTCACCCTTAAAACAAACCCAAACTCTACATGCTAGGTTTCACCTCTCTACACAATCTCTACACAGACTCCTTCCACAGGTCCCCATCCAGACCTACAAACATCTTGTTCGCTCATGCGCCACCTGTGCCCCCTTTCTCCCCTTTGATGGCGATGACACTATCTGACGAAAAGGCCAAACATGCCATCCAAAGCTGTCGCAAAGCCATCCTTTTTCTAGGCATCCCATGGGACATAAAAACTGACAATGGCCCATGCTACACCAGTCAATCTTTCAACAACTTCCTACAGCTCTATAACATCACACATCACACTAGAATCCCACATAACCCTCAAAGCCAAGCCATTGTCAAACAAACTCATGCCACACTCAAAAATCTATTAAAAAAGGAGAGGGAATCACATCCCTCAGAGACCCCAGACAACATACTCACAGCTGCCCTAATTCATTACAACCTTCTTACCTTCGACAAGGACGGGCTCAGCCCAATCCATAAACATTGGGGGCCCCTCATCCCTAGAGAAACGCCCCTCCCGCTAGTCCGCTGGCGGGACCCCACGACTAATGCTTGGCAGCCCCCAGCCCCCCTGCTCATGCAAGGCAGAGGATTTGCTTGTGTTTTTCCAGAAACTGCCCCGCAACCCCTGTGGGTCCCAAGCCGCAATATCAAGCCTGTGACGGAAACCACGACGACCCCCACGCAACTTGAGCGCCAGACCAATCCGGATTACTGATGCCGGTTTGCTACCCCCCCTCGTCCTTTTCGTGCTCCTATACGTTCTCACATAGGCCTTTCCCTCCTCTTTCTCTACCTGGGCTGCCTACATGTTTTTGTATCTTACAATGTGTCCACATAACCTGCTCCTGGGGATCCTATTCTTCCTGATCCCCTCACCCAGCATCGCTACCAACGTCTGGGCCACCATCCGTCACCCTCCCCCCGCTCTTTCAATCCTCATGACTACGTCCCCCTCCCTACCTCAGTTTAGGGCTTACAACTGCACTTCTCGGCTCCCATGCCTCCCCTTTCATGAGCCATTCAGCCAGCCATTTAATCTCATCTTCCCCTTCTCAAAAGATGTCCTCTGCTTTTCCACCAACATGTCCCACTTTATAGATCCCGAGTTCCCACAAACCATGGTCTTTTCCCGGACCAACTCCTCCTGGCTTAGCACCAATTATGCTACAGCATGGCTTCACGCATGGCTTCCGGTGCTTCTAGATAAGTACCTTGATGATGATTGTTCCACCCCCCACATCCCTGACTGCCTTTTCAAAGCCGCGGCGGAAAACACCCGCCCTGACCGACCTGTCTGCCCGTTTGACCCACCTACAAACTTCACCCTTGAGCACCTCACCTACCAGCCATGCATCCCCTCCCCTTCAGGAGACCAATTCCAAAATCTCAGCCTCTGGTCACAAGTCCGCTACACCAACTCATCCCGGCACCTCAAAAGTCACCCTCCTGCTGAGAATACCCTCGGCACTCCCCACTATCCTCTCACTGAAAATATCTTCTGTCTCCCTACTGGTGCCTGCCTTGATCTACGCCCCTTGATGGCTATTAACGCCTCGGGGGGAAACTATACTCACAGCCTAGACCTTACCTCAAGTTAAACCCCCCTACCTCTTTCTGCTCTCGTCCTCGGGCTCCCTCGACTGCTCCAACACCGCATGTTGGCTCTCCAACTGCTGGAATCTTACTACCCAGACAGCCTTTCTCCTCATTAGACCCCCCATGCTCTGGGTACCATTTAATATCTCTAATAGGGCGGCCCCCATTGTCCAATTAACCCCGTTCGACAGCCAAGCTGTCTCTACCCGGTCCCGCACAAAACGGGATTTTGGGCTCACCACAGTTCTCGTTACTATTTTCATCACATCCATCGCCGCTGCAATGGCTGCCGCCGTGAGCCTAACACAAACCTCCCTTACCATACAAGCCTTTAACTACCTCACAACAACCACAACCCAAGCACTCCAAACCCAACAACACATTAACGACCTACAACATATGGCCATCCTCAATCTACAACAACAAATTGATATTCTTAGCCAAAAAGTAGAAGAAATATGACAAGTCGCTCAACACTTGTGCGATGAGCACTAGGCCTGGCAAGGCCTCTGTGTCACTCCTCACAGAGTCAATACGACCCAGCTGCCCCAACTTAGATCTTAGGTACTCACCACTTACAACACATCATTTTGGAATCATACCGCCCGACTAAATTCCCTAATCCATGATATACAAAACCTACAGGTGCCTATGCTAACCACAACCGACTTCTTCCGACAGATGCTCTCCGGAATCAAAGCCATCTTTAACCCAGGAGCCATTACAGGCCTGCTCCTCCTAATGGGTAGATTATTTGTAGCCTTTCTCCTTCTCAAGATCCTCTGGGCATGTGCCCGTGCACTCCAGAACGTCGCGCACCATCAGCAACAGACACAAATCCTCTTAGCCACTCTTATAAATCAACAACAACAGGTCACCCCTGAACAACGTGATGCCCTCTGGGCTATGGTCACTTCAGGCTAAAGGATCCTCCAATGACAGGCAACGTGAGGCCTTGCGCTCCCTGCTTCCCACCTAAGACAGGCCTCTGGCCAAGCTGCCAGTTTGCCCATGACGGGTAAGGCTAAACAAAGCCAAGGGTCCATCACGACCTAAGACAGGAGATCCTTTCCCCGCCACATGTGAGTGAGGG